>JAZHYW010014228.1:0-42731 GCA_037355805.1 Ixodes ricinus
CTGCCTGGTTGGTCAGCTGCGCTCGCGGCAATATTTTCCAAGAGCGATCACATACGTAATAGCTTGTTATTTCCTAGTTCCACTTGAAATCAGATCTAGGAAAGTAGCGCCAAGCTTCCTTATGGTCGCCTTTTTGGTTCATAAAACGACCCGTTTTGTTTTTACCTTGCCATTATTGGTGAGCCGATTCAAATTTTCGGTGACAGGCTGGTCTTGTATACCAAATCTTGTATACCAAGATTTTGTTATCCACAGACCGGCGAAACAAGCGCACATTTTCGCACCTCCAGCGTATGCGGCGTCTTTGCTTAGCGGCATGGAAAAATAGCTTCCCTGTCTTGAAATACGCAAGAAAACATGATTTGATGAGATTTTTGTAGATACGCATCATTGATGAGTTGATTGCATACACAGTGCCGAAGATGGTTAAACTGACGAGGAACACTTCCAGTACGGTAAGACTCCAGGTGATCTTGGCGCGAATAAAGCTACTGGATCCTGGGAAAGAAGCATGATTTCCTCCTTGTCTGCTAGCCCTACACAAACATATACTAACATACAGACGACCGAAACCCCGCAAAGTGATTGACTGATAGAACACAACGGGAAATGGGTAGACAAACGCATGTACGCTACGAAGATACAGAGATGGAGGTAAGAAACAAATGTAACAGTAAACCAAACATGCACTCTACAAAAATTCATTATTGAAAGGTTAATTGACGCCCCTAGAACTCTTTGAACCTGTAAAGAACGGTTTCGCCTCAAGCACTATTGCCCCCTGGCGCACTAGAAAGGTAACTGGGGTATGAAGAACTCTTTCGCATCAAAAAATAGATTTTAAAAGAACCCCTTAAAGGCTCTTCACGAGGAATCCTTTCAGGGGTTCTAAAATAACTTTTAGGGTGAAAAAAATGGACAAGCCGAAGAACCCCTAAACGCTCTTTTACGACAAGATTGTTTTAGAGTGTGGTCGCACCTTACATTTCGTAAACACACAAAAGCAGGGCTATCTCCTTTACCTAATAAAAGACAATGCTAAGCCACGTGTAGCGTTCGGCCGGCCAACGGCCGCCCGCGTTCCCCGCGCCCGTCACACCTGTGCGAGAGGCGGGAAAAACAAGTTAATTCGACCACCGACTAGCCGGAAGTAGCGGCAAGAGCACCGCCTAAGGAACTCTTCCCCACCCAACCAAAAGAGCTCGGAGTTCAGGTGGCGGAGCAGGGTACCCACCGGTCGAGGAAGCACGGGCAAGATTGCACGAGATCGCCGTGTCTGGCCACCTGCCGCACATGAATTCTGCCAGATAACCCGCAGTTAACCGGCTGCCAAAAGGAACAGGGTGAAGCCCCTGCGGGGTCACCGACTGCCCGGCACAAAATTCCAGATGCCCAAACCCCGAAGCCATGGTGTACCAAGCGCCAAAAATTAGGGCGCAAAAAAACAATCAGAGCAAAAAAAAAACAAAAAAAAACGTGTGTTTGTCTTTACCTGCCCTCACTTGGGGTCGGGAACAATGCTTCAGCGATGGAGTCGTTCTCTTGTTGGAAGAACGTCCCAGTCCAACGCCACTCGAGATCCTTCACGGGTCCGGGTAGGCGACGAGAAATTAACGAGGTCTACGGAAAGGCGTTCGCCTGATGTCTCTGCTCAAGAGTGATCCGGGTCACGCAGAGTTTCTCGACGACGCGAGCTGGTGGCACTTCGCGCACTTTGAGTTCTGGTAACGCCTGTCTCAACTCCTCATGGCAAGCCACCACCACTTGGTAAAAAGGTGGAGTGGGTTTTGCGCTTGGGTAAAGGTTGCCCAAGGCGCGATAAACAAGCACTCGGCGCGAGGCCCTAAAAATAAAGGGCCATTGACCGCGCAGGATTGCCCGGGTCATCTAATACCCGCAGAAAAGTGCCGAGTGAGATCAGGTGTCACACCGCGTGGACGCAGGGCATGCCCGTGCCGCCCAGTGACCTGAGAGAGCGGAGCACTGACCTTGTCACTAGCTCAGTGCCCCTACTCCAGTAAAACAGAAAGAGTCATGAGGTGACGCGATGAGTGAACTTAGGAGGGTGAAGTACAACGTGAGCAACATATAAAAGTTGCCCACAAAAAGCAGCCCTCACAAGGTAAGCTCTGTCGCGGAGGGACAGCGTGGAGGTCCCTGCAGCAGCAACCAGACGTTCAAGCTCGGAGGTCGCAGCCTCCCACGTGTGGAGTGCAAATCCACGAGAGTCAGAAAGCAAGCCGAGCTCGCGGAGCTCGTTCACGACCCGGATGTCCTCAGATAGAGCGGGAGGGGAATCTGTAAACTCAGCCTGGCTCTTGGTAGTGTTTAAACACGCTCCAGGGAGAGCGCCTTACTCCGAGAACAGCTGTCCAGCAGCCTCAAAACTCTGAGAGTTGCGGACAAACAAACTGACGTCACCTGCATAGGCGCCAACCACGACCTTCTCCAGGCCGGGCAGCGGAAAGCCCCAAATACGGGAGCTGGACGAAAGACATCGGAGAAGCGGATAGAGGCTAAGAACGTAGATAAGAGAGAGACAGAAGGCAGCCCTGTCGTACTTCCCTACTGACTGAAAAGGGCGGAAGGAGACGTCCGTTGACTTACAAATGGCTAGTCAGTCCGCTGTACAAGGACTGAAGCAAAACAAAATTAGTCTCAGGAAAGCAAAAGGCTCCCAGGACCTCAAGTAGATAGCGGTGCTCAACCCTATGAAATGTCTTCACTTGATCAAGGGAAACACCGGCCCCCAACAGATGGGTGAAATCGGCATAGGAAAAGAGGTTCCGTGTGAGTGACCGGGACCAAAAGATGTTCCTTCCAGGGACCGATCACGTCTGAACTGAGCTCCCCACATGGGGCAAGATCGTACGGAGGCGCGAGACGAGTTGAGACGCTACTATTTTATAGTCTGTTTACGAAATTGATAGGTCGCCAAGCCGAAGAATCCGGTGGAGGGCCACTCTCCTTTGAGAGTAAGATGACACGACCCCGTCTGATGGATAGCGGAACTTCGCCTGTCTCCAGAAAGCCGTTCACAAGCTGGTCTAGGGGTTTGTTTGGTGCAAGCGCTTTTTTACTGCGATGGCCGCTCCCCCCTCAAAAAGCCACGCTTTTACTAGGCTTCACATTTACTCGGGCTTCACAAAATACTGAACACCTAGCCAAAGAACGTTTCACGTTAAAAACGTCCTCAGGCGTATATAGGCAACCTGCAATGCTGTTTGGTTTGGCACTATCTAGCGACTGAAGCAAGAAACATTGGGTATGCTTGGGAGTGGCGGCTGCATGGTTTAAACGTGAGGTATTACTCTGGTGGCTCCGCGTAGCCTAGTGTCTGAAGCAAGAAATACTGGGTAGGCCAGAAAGCCGTGGTCGCATAACATGCAAGTATGGCGGAAGCTATGGCCTGGCACGCCAATCGGAACGTGGCTACGTATCACCGGAGTGCGCTTTTACTGCGAAGTATCAGGCTTTTCGCTGCGTCATGCTTTAATATCTGTGCGTTGCGCTTGTATACGTAGAGTATATCGAAGCCGTCGGCACGCAATGTTGGGCTTATCGTTCATTATTTTTTTTTTGCCGAGTTACAACGATTTAGGGCGTAACCATGCGCTCTCACTCTGCTGGCGCCGCCAGCTGTTGCGGGCTGGCTATTGCAGAAAGCTTCTAGAAAAATCTCCAGCAGGCCTGTAACCGTGGTGAACTGGGGCGTATACGCTTATGGCCCAGAGTTTGGCATGACCGACAAATAAATTGTAAGCAAGGATGTGACCGTCCGGGTCGCACAGTGAGAAAGCACCTCGCAGGAACAAAATGCAAAAGATTAAAACACCAATACAGTGCGCGCCAGACGCTTCGGAAGAAAAATAACAAGGAATAAAAAAACGGGCCTTAAATTCCGCCACGTCATGAAGAGGAAAAAATATAGTTTCTTGCAAAAAGAGAAGACCGCAGGGATTAGACTGGCCAAAATGAATCACCTATACTTCGTTTCACCTTCCGTCCAGACGCAGCCGATGCTACGAGATTATATGACGAATCAGAAAGCGTCAAAAGGGCACCATCATGGTGTTCGTAATGTTTCTGTCTGTGTTTTTCATCGCTGAACCAATCATAAACAGAACAAGCCTAGTGATTTGCACTTTTGACGCTGCTTGATTGGTCCCGTTCCCTCGTAGCATCCGCTGCGTCTGGACGGAAGGTGAAACGAAGTATAGCGCTGCTGGTTTGGACTCCAAAAACCCTGCACATTTAACTAAAAAAACAGCTAAAGTACAGGCGAGCTGGTGGATGTTTACCATGTTGCAACCTAACCCGAGACTGGATTATGAAATAGGAACTTAAACGTAGAAGGGCAGAAACAAAGGAAGAAGAGACGGCTCAAACGCATGCTAAAAGATTTATTCAGTCCTACCTTCTTATAAACACACAGCCACACGGTCACCAACGAAACAACTTGCACTTTGTTAGGACATGATACACCAAGACACACAAAGGAACTACCAGAGCAAAGAAAATATTCTAAAGGTGCAGGCAAGCTGGTGAATATTAACCATGTTGAATTAACTTAAAACTGGGGAAGAGAAGAAACATCAAAACGTAGAAGATACATAAAATAGACAGGACGAGGTCTTCTTATTAGCCGATTGAACCCCATCAAGTAGTACAACGCCAACGTTAATATGTTCTAAAATGCTAAAAGAGCTTTATGCACAACTCGATCGCTGGCTTCTCTAAATCAAGCTGCAACATTGCAACCTGGTCCCCTGTTGCGTCAAAGCATTCTAAAATGCTCCTCGCCACGTGAATATTGGTGGTGATAGTTTCGGCCTAATGCCGCTAGTTTGTGCGGCCCTACAATTACGTTTGTTACATTTTCGCAGTTTCCTTCCTAATACCTTCATAAAGATCTTATTGTCCACGTTCGCTAAGTTGATGGGACGATAGGACCCCAAATGACAACAGTCTTGGATCATCGACTTTTGAAATAAATACATTGTGCGTTCTTTGAAAATAAAGGGGAAGTTCTTATTCTCCAATACCTCTTTCAGATCCTAAAAGGTTCTGATGATGCTCAAAAAAGGCGAGCTCAATCAAGGCTTTATCGTGGGCAGTGTTGGGTAAAGTACATCTAAAAGGTACTTCAAGTAAAGTACAAAGTAAATGAGACGTGATGTACTTTAAGTAAAGTAGCAAGTACACTGGGTGAAATGTACTTGAAGTAAAGTCCTATAAATACAATGTACTTTCAAAGTAAAGTACAAGTATTTTAACGCAATCTTTCATGATGTCCTTTAAATAATTCCGCTATGATTTATAGCTGGTATGCATCGCCCAGGGGAAATCAGGGGTGCATGATCTATTTACAATACCAGCAGCAAATATTTGATAAAGTCAAATGACCACAGAGTAGTTATTTTTCAGGAATGAAGCCAAATTCAGAAGTCCCTCTTCTTAATTTGGCGCCAGCTTGTACTGGAGAGAGCATGACGTCAGCCCCGTAGCTTCCGCAAGCAATCCTCTCAAAAGGGAGTGTCTCTCTTTAATGAAAAAAAAAAGCAGTGAGTGTGAAAGTTAGTTGGGGATAATCAATCATAACGTGACACCTGAGATGGCGGTGCGAAAAATTAAGGAACTTTCAAGTCGAAGGAAAACAAAAAAAAAAAGAGAATGTCTCAAAACATTCTGACGTTCTCCTCTGTTGTCTTCTTCTTCGACTTGAAAGTTTAATTGTTCCGCACGCAAAGTTTCAGGTGCTGAGGTTATGATTAATTTTGCTCTCCTAATATTTTAAACCTCCTCGCTTGCGCTGACCGACCGAGAAGTAGCCAGAGTTCAAAAAGCTGCGGAAGCCGCCTCCAGAATAAGCGGAGTGATGCATCGTCTGCTCACGTCTCTGGTAGAGTAGAATATCCCTCCCAGTATTTCTTTGGAGTTGACAAAGATTCATTTCGTGATACAAATTTAACAAAACAAAATTTGAAAAATGTACTTTTGAGGTAGGAAATTGTACTTTCCTCGGAAAGTACCAGAAAAAAATACTTGAAGGAAAGTACAAGTACATACACAGATAATGTACTTCGAGTAAAGTACAAGTTTCCTAAACCTACTTGAAGTAGTGCTTTAAGTACAATGTACTTGAAGTACTTCCCAAAACTGATCGTGGGTAATCACGTTTCCATACTGAATTTTATGTATTTCGTTTTAATCTGCGTATCTCCTTTCGTCCCCGAGGGAACGCTTGGTTAGCATCTCACCCGCCCGCAGCCGTTGCGCGCGCCCTTATCAGGCTCTTTTTAATTTTCAGTGTCGATAAGCTCTAACTGGCTTTTCACTTCGCTGATTTCTTTGATAAAGCTGCCAGGTGGTGCGCTCTCAACGCTTAAAAATGCAAAATCGAGTCGATTTTGCATCTTTTTTTTTGCCTCTCGTCATAACGTGTTATGCAAGGTCGTTCAATCGCGTTTACTTTAACTTGTGGTTCTTCTTAGGGCCACTGCCTTTGGGAGTACCACGTTCGCGGTGAGACGTTCCACCGCGACGCGAATTCGTACTCGCGTGGCATGCTGCTCGTCGAGCGCAATGAGACACCAGTCACGTTGGTAACGGTGATAAACTCTGTTCATTTACAATACAAAACAAATAACAAAAGACAGCGGCTATAAGTTAGGGTGTGTACTTTCCGGTGTTTATTTGTGGGAAAAATCGGCGGATGTTTTTCGGTGTTTATTTATTTTCGAAACACCGGTGTATTTCGGTGGAACGTCTCACGACGAGGCTAAAATCGGTGATTATCGGTGGAAAAAAAATGCGATTGATCACAGACAGAGAGTTCCAATTTTATTCAGATATTTCATACACTTATTCTCGAGGAAGCATCTATTTCTCACGCTTGGTTATTATAGTAGATGCAAGCATACTTCGAGAGGCTTGCATCCGTCATGGCAGCACGTTCCTTGCGGTTCACAACCCGCAATTTTGAAAACGCACGCTCCACATTTGCGCTGGACACAGGAAATCCCAAAATGTCCAGCGAGGCTTGGGACAGTAGTGGCCAGTCAGGTAAATGAAGTTTCCAAAATAACACTGGATCAACGGTGCTATAAGTCACAGCCTACTGGCGGTAACAAAGAAACTCTGATTCTAGGTCACTCAGCTTGCGCTCGTCTCGGAGGACCAGCCGATAGATACTTTCATAAGGCACAAATCCCTCTGGCAGCTCCACTTTTATGCACGGATTAACAATTTGCACGCGGAACCAGAACGACGATTCATCCATGAAATCTAAGTCATCAGAGATGTTTCGGGAAACAGTCCTAAACCACTTGCTTTGAATCATCTGATAGTAGGCAGAGAAGGAATCAACAAGCTTTAACGTCTCACGTTGAGGAAACCCGCAGACGCGGGACGGACGCGCCTTCTCAAACACGTCTGCAAATTTTTTTACAGAACGGTCCTTTTTTATACAGCGAAAAACCCCCACGCCAACAAAACCCTTTTTCCGTTTCCCCAAAAGCCCATGGAAACTAAACAGATAACAATGAACGCATCTCAGTTCTCAAAGGTCAGTAGCCCTGTACGACACGGATGTTGGCAGTGTCTTCCAGGAACCAGAGCAACCTCTGAATACATGGCTTGCACCGACATCACTTGGCCAGACACAATGGGGAAAGGGCACGTGAGAGCGTACCCTCCACTGCGTTAATTTTTCCACAAAAGGGGGCCATGGGAGACACAATGGGGAAAGGCGTGTGAGAGCTTAGCTTCCACTGCGTTAACTAGACGCTTTTGACCCCCAGAAAGGAGGGCGGACTGACGCCACGTGCAAGCCATGTATAGACACTGGAAGAATGCAGGATCCACGAGATAACACGTTTGACGAACCTCTACGGGGAAAGGGTTTCGCTAGGTCGGTGTTTTTCGACCGGTGTTTTTCGGTTTTAACCAGGGCGAAAATATCCAACCACCGGTGTTTTTCGGTTTTAACCGATTTTGTATTTTCGTCACCGACGGATGTTTATCGGTGTGTTTTGGTTAAAACCGGAAAATACACATCCCAGCTATAAGCTGGTGAACGCCGCCGGATGGGGTGGCCCACGGCCGAACGGTCATTCACAAAGACAAAAAAGGACGGGGTAAACGCTCACCGGTGCACCGGACGGTTCCCCGTTGTCGCCGCCGCCGAAATCCAAGGAAGACGCCCCAGAGATCCCGCAGTCCGTTGGTTTTAAGATAACAGCGGGGCTAGGGTGGCCAATCAAGGAGCGACACGTCGATCTCCTTGCTGCGGGGGTTCGTTACGGAAATCGCCCCAAAGGGGGAGAGGAGGAAGCCACTCACAGTGGTAAGCAGCGCCACCTCTCACTACGCCAGCGCGGCCGCCACGGCGCGCCAAGACGCTGACGCGACAGAATGTTGAGGGATCACAATCCCCACACCCCCCCTCCTTAGCCAGCCGAGTCACCCGCAAACGGGCCGACCGACACAAACAAACACACAACATCTAAACTGGGAGTAATAAAAAAAAAAAGAAAAAGCGCCGCCAGCGGCCACAATGCCCGCGGACAACCCCCCCCCCCCCCTAGTCTCTTACGGCCGCCACGTTGTCGCACAGATAGTCCGGCAGGCCGCCACGCGAGCATCCTGTGCCCAGGGGGGTTGAACTGGACGCAGCGAACGGGGTCCGTGTGGTCGCAGTTGAGCACCACCGTCCGCAGAACGTCCTCCGCCGCAAGCTCCACTACCGTGCACGCACACGGCCGTCCGTCGACCTGCGGAAGAGGAACGCGAGCCAGCTGGCCGAAGGAGGCCTCCAGGGGCACCGCCTAGGAAGGCGTCATAAGGTTGGTGACCGCCCCATGTTGGGCGCCAATTTGTGGTTCTCCTTAGGGTCACCGCCTTTGGGAGTACCACGTTCGCGGCGAGACGTTTTACCGCGAAGCGGGTTCGTACTCGCGTGGCATGCTGCTCGTCGAGCGCAATGAGACACCAGTCACGTTGGTAACGGTGATAAACTCTGTTTATTTACAATACAAAACAAATAACAAAAGACAGCGGCTATAAGCTGATGAACGCCGCCGGAGTGGGGGTGGCCCACGGCCGAACGGTCGTTCACAAAGACACAAAGGACGGGGTAAACGCTCACCGGTGCACCGGACGGTTCCCCGCTGTCGCCGCCGCCGAAATCCCAGGAAAAAGCCCCAGAGATCCCGCAGTCCGTTGGTTTTAAGATAACAGCGGGGCGAAGTGGCCAATCAAGGAGCGACACGTCGAGCTCCTTTCTGCGGGGGTTCGTTACGGAACGCCCCAAAGGGGAGAGGAGGATGCCACTCACAGTGGTAAGCAGCGCCACCTCTCGCTACGCCAGCGCGGCCGCCACGGCGCGCTAGACGCTGACGCGACAGAATGTTGAGGGATCACAATCCCCACAAACTTCATTCTTGCACTGTTCCCAGTTTCCCACTAAGTTTGCCTCCGCCTCGAGCAAGTTATTTAAACCATCTCTTACGCCGCTCATGCGAAAGTTTTGTCGTTGAGATGTTTATTGTTAAATTTTCAAAGATTCCAGTTAAAACGCGACTTTGCTTGTTTTGCCCTAAATGTAAACATAACTAAACTAAGGTCACTAAAGTGCCACATGCTTGACGTGGTAGTCCCGACCGAGTGGCACAAGGCTCGCTGAAACATACGCTATAACTAGTCTCGCGTAGCTTTGGCGGTGGAAGTTGGTAAACTGCGGAAATTACCCCCCCCCCCCGTACTCTAAATTTAGTCCCTGCACCATATGCTTTGTATTTTATTTTGTTCCCTCTGACTGCTGCAGAATGTCACTGGGGCCGAGAACTCGTCAAGCCGTCCATCGCGGCTTTATTCTCGGCCCCATCATTACCTGCAATGGGAAATGAAAATAAAGCTTATTATTATTATTATTATTATTAGTATTATTATTATTTAAAAACAGAAAGCGCTTTGATCTCTGACCGGCAGATTCTGGGCTCAATCCTCGGCTGTACACGCACAGTTGAAATCTAGCAAAATAACTAAACGTTGGCAATTAAAAAAACACACGACGCGTTCAAAGAACACTCTGCGATCGCTTTCCTTGTTTGCCTCGTAAACGCAGATCACGCGCCCCTGTCTACCGAAAAACAAAATTCACTAGGCGACTTATTTTACCTACAATTACTGTTTCTCTCTATACCAATCGCATTGTGAAGCCAAAGAGTGCAGAATAACCTACAGAATGACAAATACAAACATTGAAACGGGCTCTAAACGGCTGTACCATTCGGCAGGCACGTAGCCAGGATTTTGTTTCGGGGGGGGGGGGGGGGGGGTTGCCTGCCCATGACAAAATGTTCTATGAGGGGGAGGGGGAGAGGAGGTTCCAGCAAAATTTAAGATTTCGGGGGGGGGGGCGGGCCCCGTGGGCGCGCCCCTGGATACGTGCCCGCCATTCGGTCTGTCTCGCTGAACGCTTTCGACTTGTTTCCTGTACAGTAGTTATGTCAATATTGTTTTCTAGTAGGAGTCGGCTAAGTTAATACTGCCGCCTCAGTGCTGACGAGGCTCGCTCGTTTAGCGTGGCTACGCGAAGTGCAGTTTCGGGAGTGACTGCCATCTCATCTAGATCAGGCCAAACCCGTAGCGCTTTTACATGTGCTCAGAGGAAGCACAAGCACGCCCACCGTCCCCGGACATAGTTTGGACGGCTTCATCGGTTTGTTGATCTGCCCTGATCCCTTGAAGTCACGCCGTCCTTTCTCGCTGGAAGTGCCGTTCCGAGCCCGGTCTCTCGTCCCTACGTGGGTGGCGTCGCTGGTGGTCTCCTGTCTGCGGGACGTTGGGCGTTGGCTTAAAGCTCATCCGTCGGATTGGAACCACTTTTGGTGGCGGCTCTTCGGAACCAGTCGCGCTTGTGTTCTGCTCCCCCTTGGCGTTATCCTCGCGGGGTCGCTTGGTGACGGTGCCTGTGGCGTCCATCCCTTCTCTGGGGTCTGTCGCTGCTGGCGCCACGTCTGCCTTGTCGACGACTTGCGGCACGTTGGCACTGTTAGCAGGTGAGCACCTTGAGAGCAAAGCTTCGCTCTTCATTACTGTTGTGCGTTCGTCGCCATCAGCAAGGTCGGATAAAGGTAGGCGTCGCCTTCGCTGGTGGCTCGTCCACCCCTCGTCCGGCGGCTTCCTCGGTGTCAGCTACGTACATGAGATGTTCCGACAGATCGTCACCTCCCACAGTCTTAGCGACACTCGCGTTTGTCTTAACGCACTGGTCTTCGTCCAGTGCGTTGAGTTTTATCAGCATTGCGGTTTTATCAGATTGGTTACAGCTGGTAAACTCGTTCGCTCTACTGACGAATAACTCCTGGTTAGCTCACTTGATAGAGCGCCCCATCGAAAATGAAGAGGTCCCTGGTTCGATACCAGGACCAGACGGATTTTTTCGGTCGCGCTCCAGTCACCTAGCTCTGTTTGGAAACTTGTGATCGTCCTTTGTTCCCTTTCTTCCCCTTCTCCAGCAATTAATACTTCATTCTTGTCCAGCTCACTTGCACCTTTGCATTAATTGCATCATAATCATAAGCTTATGGAGCATGTTACTCTTTTATATAATCTGCATACTTGGACCAATGCAATTTTCCCGCCAACCAGCCCGGTTTTCGAAAGCGTCACTCATGTACCAGTGAACTATTTGAGTTTTTCACGGATATTCATTTTAATAGTAAATCCTCACTGCAAACAGACGTTATATTTAAAGGCTTTGCCATAGCATTTGATACCGTCCCTCAGCAACGACTACTCCTAAAGCTTTTTTTCTCCAGATGAACCCTTTAGTGTTAGAATGGAGTGCCTTGTTTCTAGCAAGCAGACAACAGTCAGTCTTTTTGAACAGTTCTTCGTCTTATTCAGTCCCGGTAACTTCACGTGTCCCCGAAGGCAGTGTTCTCGACCCTCTATTTTTTTCTTACATATATTAACGAACTTTCATCTTCGATTAACTCAACTATTCGACTATTCGCAGGTGACTGTGATATTAAAAAAAATAGATCCGACAGACCATTACATCCTGCAAAATGACCTCGATGCTTTGCGGAGGGCAAGTTCGTCTGCTTCTCGCGCAGGGGGTAGCGGTGACGTCAGAACGCCGAGCCTGATTGGCTGATCGCGGTCCCCTATCTGAGCGTCGTCTGCTCTTTGCAACGTCGTCTGCTCGCAACGTCGTCTGCGTCTGTCTTACCTTTCCTGCGACTTTCGGAAGTGGAAAGGCCAGATTCACGAAACGATCTTACGCCAAAAATATGCGTAAGACAAAACTTAATCAAACAAATTCGTATTCACGAACCGAAATTTTCGTAAGTTTTGCGCAGGTTACGACGAAATCCTACGACAGCTCCGAAGCTACGCACTTCTTACGATCAAATCAGCATGGCCGACAACGTCGCGGTCGCGGACGACCAACGGACGTTTATTTTCTACGTGCGCTTCTCTCGCGTCCCGACTTCAAGCAGCAAGAAAAAAGTAAAAAGTACTTGAACCAGACCACGACGAACAAGAACGCTGGATCCACAAACATCCGGGAAAAGCTCCAACGGCCACGATTCCACCGACACCGACCAAGCGAACTCGGCAGATAGGCCTAGCACCACTCCGACTCGGCGACCGTCTGCCGACGACCGGCTGGCGTGCTGAATGGAATGTGCCCGCGCGACCCTTGGAACCCTTCCCGTATTATACTGTGATCACTGACCTCAATTTTAGATTAAGAGGTCAATCTCTTCCTCTTGTCATCTCCTTGTTTTCCGAGGCAACGGTGACTCTCGCCGGTGAAAAAGCGGTGAATCTCCGACAGACGCAGGAAAGCCATCGCTTTGACTAGCAGACGTAAAGCAGACGACGTTAACTGCGCCAACCCGCCGACGCCATTAAAGAATGAGGAGTCTTGCCGCACTCGAAAGGAGGGAAAAAGTTTTTGGGAGGTGTTATGCGTGGGTTCTTTTAGGGTGTTGGATGAACAGGATGGAGATGGATTTAAAACATAACGTGTTGTTTATTGTTACAATGGCGTCCGGCCGGGGTCTGCGACGAGTTGCCAGTAGGGCTAACTACAACACCAGATCTATGGTGTCGCAACATAGGTGGCGCTAGCTTTCGTTACATATATAACACGCCCCTTTTTTCTCCTTTTTGTTTTACAAGTTCATGCGGTTTGGAGGACGGACTTGTCTTCCTGAACGTGTTTGACCTGAGGTTGTCGGTCCACTGCTGGTATCACATGGTACACTCATTGCCTGGAGGAGTCTTCATCCAGGTCAGACAATGGGCACAGATCCTCACACTCACTTTGCACTTGGGGTGGTGCCTCTCGATCTCTCGGTGGCAGGTGTGCTTCTCTCAGGTGGTAGCGGTTTCGCGGTATGTGCCTCCACCGTTTCCTTGTACGATGAACGAGCGCGGCTCGGGACCCAATGCTGTGATCTCACCCAGTGTCGACTTGTTGTTCATCCAGAACCAGATTTGCTGTCCAGGTTTCAGCGGCTTCAGGATGGATGTGTTCTGGTCTCCATGCTTGTGCTGTTCTTTTGACGAGCTTGAAGTCCTTGCTGGTGGGCTTTCGTTGGATAGTTTGGAATCTAGTGGCTTCGGATGTACTGGAAGCACTGTGCGAACTATTCGGCCCATCAGCATTTCTGCTGGAGATGGCAACGTGGATGTTGGTGTTGAGCGGTAGGTGAGGAGGGCCATGTCCAGGTCCTCACCCGACTGTCCTGTCTTGCAGAGTGTGTTTTTGATTGTCTTGATTGCTCGCTCTGCTCGCCCATTCGACCGAGGGTAGTGGGGCAATGATGTCCGGTGTATGATGGCCCATGAGGCGTTGAAATCTGCAAACTCCTTGCTGTCAAAGGAGGGCCGTTGTCCGAGATGATCTCATTCGGGATCCCAAAGCGTGCATACATCTTCTTAAAGGGATACTACAACGAAATTTCGGCGCTCAGTTTTTGGTCTATATGTGTTCAAAAGAGCAGTATCACACGGAACATACCAATATCTTGTTAAAAAGTCTCGAAAAGGAAGTTTAAAACGAATTAAACGATTAGCAAAGAGCACCTGGTGGATGTCGCTAACGCCTCGTTTGTAATGCTCGTCTAGGAACCTTGATAGCTAGTGACGGAGGTCGTCTCGCCTCCGGCCACGACGAGAGAAGGGGGAAAAAGGAACTCCCTCTTCCCTGAGAATCCCTTTTGTGTGTCGCAGAAGTCGCTATTGTCCCCCTACAAGATTATAGAAGATTAACCCGTCACTCAAAATTCGTACAAAAGCAGCCGCTTCGGTGGCTGGAACGACTAGGCCATTCTCTCGACGTCAGCCTCGCCGTAGCTTTGCTCGTCTCGAGACGACCTACGTCACGATTGCGTTGGATGCCACGTGCTCTAAGCTGGGCCTTCTCCGAGCGCTTGCCTGAGTGGACCGTTTATAACGAAAAATACAGCCACCAGGATCAAAATACAAACGTGCGATTGTCATTTACGGATATTGTGGATCACATTCAACCTATTTTTGAACACGACGGGAATATTTCAAATTTCGTTGAAGTATCCATTTAAGACGTCGCTGATGACAAGTTGGCTAGTAGTTGAAGACAGTCTTTCTACTTCGGCATAGTTTGAGTAGTAGTCGACTACAAGCAAGTGTGACGCTCCATTCAGATGGAAGATGTCAATTCTCGGTTTCTGCCACGGCAGAGATGGCAGCGGGATGTCCATCAGCGGTTGGTGGTGGTTTGCGGGCATGTGGTGCTGACATGTGATGCAGTGCTTTACCATGTCTTCCACATCTTGTGTCATTCCTGGCCAGTAAAGTGCTTCTCGAGCCCGAGCTTTGCATGCTGACATTCCACGATGCCCCGCATGAATACTCTGGAGTGCTGCTGGTTGAGCAGCTTCCGGAATCACTAGGCGGAGTCCTCGACAGAGTAGCCCTTCTCCGAAGTGAAGTTCTTCCTTGCAGTCCCAAAACCTCTGCGCTGATGGTTGCACTTCGTGTCTCTCTGGCCAGCCGTCCTGGACATACTTGACCGCACGCTGCAGGGTTGGGTCGGCGGCTGTTTGTACTCTGATGAGATTGAGGGTTTCACACGAGGCTCCAGGACTGATTGACGGGTGTCCACCGATGATGTGTCAACTGAGACGGAGGTCAGAGGAGCTCTGGACAATGCGTCAGCTGCGACGAGCTCTTTTCCTGGCACGAAGACCAGTTGCACATCCTACGGCTGCAGCCGTAGTAAGAGACGTTGGAGTCTGGGAAACACCGCATCATATGGCTTTTGCACCAGACCGAGAAGAGGTCGATGATCAGTCTCCACGTCGAAAGGGCGTCCATACAAAAAATAATGGAAGTGTTCTGCACCATACACAATGGCCAACAGTTCTTTTTCGATTTGGGCGTACTTCTGTTGAGCACTTGACAGTGTTGCAGATGCAAAAGCGATTGGCTTGCCTCGCTGTCAGCAGCACAGCCCCCAATTCGTACGAGCTGGCGTCGACCGACAGGGTTGTCTTCTGGGTTGCATCGTAGAATGCAAGGATGGGAGTTTCGGAGAGTGATTTTTTCACTTCTTCAAAGCACTTCTGTGTGTTTGCGTCCCAGAGCCAAGGAGTGTCTTTCGGTAACAGCTGCCGCAGTTGATGGGTTCGTTGAGCTAGCTGTGGGGCAAACTTCGTCAAATAAGTAGCCATGCCCAGAAAGCGCTGAAGATCTTGTCGGTTAGTTGGCTGAGGATATTGCGCAATTGCTTTGAGCTTGGCATCATCTGGCTCGATTCCTTTGGCAGTCAGCACATGACAAAGGTAGTTCACTTCCGACACTGCCAACTTCAGTTTGTCCTTGTTGAACTTTAAGTTTGAGCAACGGGCTTTCTCCAGCACCTGTCGCAGTGGCTTGCAATGGTCAGGCATGGACTTGGACGCAATTGAGGATGTCGTCGAAGTACGGGTTGATGCCTTCTTCTGACGCAAACACTTGGTCCATTGCCTGCTGAAAAATCTCAGGTGCACAGCTGAGTCCAAACGGCATGACCAGAAACCGGTAGCGTCCGAGCGGTGCTGGTGAAAGTGCACAGTCGGGAACTTGCATCATCAAGCTGCATGTGATGAAAGGCATGACAGGCATCCAATAGAGTGTACACCGTTGATCTATGTCGCTTTGAGACGAGGGTTTCGAACGTTGGCATTTGATAATGAGGGCGCTTGAGTGCTTCATTAAGCTTCCGTGGGTCTAAGCAAATCCGCAGAGAGCCATCTTTCTTGGTTACGATGACAATCGGGCTGACCCAGTCAGTGGGTTCAGTGACCTTAGCAATCACATGCTCATCCTCCAAGCGCTGCAGTTCCCGCTTGACCTCGTCTTCCATGGCTGATGGTATCCTTTCGTGGTGCCGAAATAACTGGCTGTGCATTCTCTTTTATATTTATTGCGAACTCTCCAGGGAGACGACCTTTTCCTTTAAAGACGTCTTTGTACTCATCAATGGTGCGTCTTGTGTGTCATGCTTTTCTGTAGCGCCGCCAACCGAGTTGCAGTTGAGTTTGTTGAGTTCAGATTGGTTTTATTTTTTCATTAGTAACAGTACAGATTATTGAAGAAACCATCTGGGCCCATAGCCATTGGCTAGTTTGGGCCCATTTTTAATAATGCATGAAAACAGTCACTGTTAGAAAGACCATAAAAGAAACCAAGTAAGGACCGGTTTAGATGCTATAATCTGTTATGACACACAAACAACTTAACTAATGCAATGATAGTTGTTCAAACAAAGGTAGTCATGGCTAACAAAGGTTACCTGTATCGTGTGGGTTTGAGACTCAAAATGAAAATAGGCATGTTCTTTCAAAAAATATGTGCTCTTTTAATGAGGCATTAAAATTGTTTGAAAGTGTGACTGACGATGGTAAATTATTCCAGATTTTAGTGCCGCAGAATTGTATTAGTCGCTCGCCATATACATTATGAGATATTGGCAGATTAAACTGGCCGGATATGTTTGCCCTTGTTAGTCGTGTGCCTCGAATTAAAATGCTTGCTGGAAGTGGATTATTTGACTTTACTATATTATGGATTACACAAGCAATTTTGTACCGTTTAATTTCTTCAACTGAAAGGATGCGGAGTTGATCGAAGAGTATACGGGATGGTTGAGAGTAGGAAGTGTGCGTTAAGATCCTAACAGCTCGCTTTTGTAATTTAATTATTGGCAGAAGGTAAGTATCATAAGTTAATCCCCAGGCCTCAATACAATATGTTAAGTGAGTATGAAATATAGAAAAATATACAAGTTTCAATATGGGGGTATTAAAACACTGTCTTGCCTTCAATAAGGCAAAACAAGCGTAGGTTAACTTTTTACAAGTCTTTTCAATGTGCGCATGCCAATGGAGATGAGAGTCTAATGTAACTCCCAGATAATTAAATGAACTGACTTCTTCTAGCTGTGAGTTCCCAATGTAAATATTAAAGCAGCTGGTGTTCACATCTTTTCTAATGGAACGAAAAACAATGTACTTAGTTTTGGTTATATTCAATGTCAATTTGTTGGAAACGAACCACTCCTGGAGAACAGCTAGTTCTTGGTTGATAGTGTTCTGCAAGGTATGTAGTGACGTGTCTGTGTAGATTAAAACAGTATCATCTGCGTACATTATTATATCTGAGTGCAAGGACATGTGTGGCAAGTCGTTAACGTAGAGTGAAAAAAGTAAAGGTCCGAGAACAGAGCCTTGTGGGATTCCGGTGGTTATTGGTTTTATTGTAGATATATGGTCTGAGAGAGACACAAACTGTGAGCGAGATGACAAATAACTTGTAAGAAAGCATAAAAAGGAACCTCTGAAACCATATCGTTGTAATTTATTAAGAAGAATATGATGATCGACCGTGTCAAATGCCTTTTTAATATCGAGAAAGACACCGACGCTTACATTATTTCTGTTTAGGGATTCATTAATTTTTTGGGAAAGAGAGATGACTGCACTTGCAGTTGATTTGTTAGGACGAAATCCATGTTGATGGGGAGTGATAATATTGTACTTTTCTATAAATGTATTAATACGTCGTACAATTAGCCTTTCGAAAAGTGTGTTAATTGTGCTTAAAACTGAGATGGGTCTATAATTTATTGGTTCATTAATATTGCCACATTTGTAAACTGGACACACTTTCGCGATTTTCAATGAATTTGGATACATGCCCTTTGTGAGTGAGTTGTTAAAAATATGCTCCAAGGGAATACTTAGTATGTCAATATTGTATTTTAAAACCTTGACTGAGACATCATCACATCCAGGAGATTTATGAAGAGGCATAGCGTTAACTATGTTTATTACTTCTGTAGACGTAATTTCTTCAAAACTAAAAGTATTTGGGAGGAATTCAGGTAGTGAAAGGGAATTTAAGTTGTTGCTGATAATGTTGCTAGCAAGTTGGTCTCCAATACTTGTAAAGAAAGTGTTGAAATCTTCTACTGCTTGTATTAGCTTCAGCTCCCGGCAAGCATCCAACCTAAGATGGCAGCAGTTGGCATTGCCAACTATGCAGAACTTCAGTGTTGCCGATGTGCCAGGTACGCTGCATCTTAGAAAGCACCTACTGCGGCATTGGCTCCACCATGTATGTAGTCACACCAAGCACCAGACTGCTAAGTGGTGGGGGATCCGGCAACTTCTGGAACTGCTCCATTGAAATTAGGGTTCACATCTGATCCAGTGTCCAGCTTGAACACAATGTCGTGTCCACTGACGTTCACTGTTTGGTTCCATGAAGACGAGGTGCTGAACGGTGCGAACAGTCAGCACATCTAAGGAGAGAGGTGCATCCTCCTGCAGCTCTCCCACGACGTGGGCATGACGCGACTGTAACGGACGAGGCTGATGTGGCTGCTTGCACAACGCAGCATAGTGGTTGGGCTTGCCACAGTTGCAACACTGTTGTCCGAATGCTGGGCAACTTCCCGTGGCTGATGAAACTGGCCACACCTGGAGCACGTTCTTTGCGAGTTGTGACGAGGCTGCGGTGGCTGCCGGTGAGTGGGCGCTCCTTCACTTGGTTCCCGCGTAGCATCATACTGCCGTGAAGTTGGTGGACCGCAGCGATGTATTGCGAGCACCTCCGGACGCTGTGCTTGCATCTCTTGGGCGTACTGTTCTGGAAAGTTGCGCTGCCGTACACTGGTCCTTGACTTTGTCGAATGTAAGTTTCTTCTCGCGCAACAAGCGTTGTCTTCAGCGAGTTGTCATTGATTCCATGAACCAGGCGGTCGGTGACCATTCGGTTACGAGCTTCACCTGAAAGCGCATTGATCTGCTTGCTTTCTACTACGGCTTGTGCGAAGGCCTCGAACGTTTGGTCTTTCGACTGTTTCAAGTTATGGAAGACGTAGGATGCGTGCGTTGTGTTGCGGTACCCTTCGAAGTGCTCGTCGAAACGCCGAAGAACGTCGGCGAACTTCTGCTGCGCCGCCGGAAATGTGAATGCGTGGTACTTCTGCACGAGTTCCGCGCCTCCAACGTGCAGCAGCAGAGCAATCCGGTCTCGTCGTCTTCCTTGTGGTACTTTGTTGCACGTTCGTAGATCGTCAAGCTCTTCTTCCAGTCGCTCCAGTCCTCTGCGCGGTTGGCGGCTGCCGAGAAGGCTTGAATCGGTGGAAAAACGACGCCATCGCTTCTGTGGTAGATGCTGCTTACTTGCTTATCTCACTTCTGACACCATGTTTTGCGTGGGTTCTTTTAGGGTGTTGGATGAACAGGATGGAGATGAATTTAAAGCATAACGTGTTGTTTATTGTTACTATGGCGTCCGGCCGGGGTCTGCGACGAGTTGCCAGTAGGGCTAACACAACACCAGATCTATGGTGTCGCAACGTAGGTGGCGCTAGCTTTCGTTACATATATAACAGGAGGAACTTGCGGACACTGACACGCTCACTCTCGGTTCTTAGCCAAAGAAACCTCGGCGTCTCGAGACACCTCGCCAGTGAGTACTTTGACTTCCCTCCTTGATGCGCGTCTACTAGTTGTTGGACAAAAACAACGTACTGCTCGAGTTATTTCGTCTGCCCTCTCTGAAAGACGAAGTCGAGCTCGCTCGTAAAGACCTGCACTTCCGAAAGTCGCAGGCAAGGTAAGACAGACGCAGACGACGTTGCGAGCAGACGACGTTGCAAAGGAGCAGACGACGCTCAGATAGGGGGTCGCGATCAGCCAATCAGGGCTCGGCGTTCTGCGTCACCGCTACTTCCTTCCTCGTGCGCAGAAGACGAGAATGAGCCCACTGGCGAGGCGTATAACTTCATGGTGCTCAGAATGGAAGATGACCGTCAACCCCAACAAATGTAAACAAATGAACATCACTACGAACTCGAACAAATCCTTTATCCAATATTTATTACTAATGCAGCAACCTAAATGTGTTACATTATACAAATATTTGGGTGTTCATATTTCCGAAACCTCATGGAATCAGCATGTCGACAGCTTAGTCATCAGATCATTGAAAGCGCTAGGTTCCTTAAGGCGTAACCTACATTTTGGCCCCCATATCAACAAATGGCTAGCATATAAAATTATTCCCCCTAACCTAGAATACGCAAGTATCATATGGTATCCACATCAAAATTATCTATCTTTTAAATTAGAGTTTTTTCAAAACAAACAGCCCGGTTCATGTCAAACGACTTTTCACCTTTAACCAGTGTCTCAAGTTTAAAAACAAATATGGGTCTCACTTCATTATCGGAGAAACGCAAAAAAAAAACGAATATGTTTTTTTATTTTTTATTACGCATAACTACGAGTAACTCATACTTTAAAAACACCTTCTGCCGTTCCGTACTTGACATTTCTCCTCCAACCAATAATTCGTGTAAGGTACAGAAATTCCGGTCATACACAAATTCCGTCCTGTTTTCTCCTCATTTTGTTCATTACAGAATGGAATTGCTTACCAGACGATATAGTTTCACAGAGAAACCACGTTGAATTTAAAGAAACGTGCGAGCGTCTATGGAATTTTTAGTCCAAAGTTAAAAATTATATTGAAAGATGTGTCGGGCTGAATGCGCTTATTGTGTTATATATCATCTATTACTGGAAAATTAGTGCGGTCATATTGTTTTGCGTAACGAATGTGTTTACCGCCCTCCCGCTTCATGTAATCCGTTCCCAAAATACACCCTTGAGGTAAATAAATGAAATAATTGAAACATGTGACAGCACAGGAGCCAGTGTTTTGCAGCACCCTTTGACTATGAAGGCAGGAATCCCGTCTTCCCCACATGATTTTGTTTCGGAGCAAGCTCTTTAATTGCGAAAAACACGTCATCATTAGTTAAGTTATGAGTGGACATAAGGTGGAACGTATCTTGACACGCGGCTGTAATAGCCGATAAGGGTGTGATGGGATTTCGTATAGAGGATAAATGCTCTGCAAACAGATTGCAAACACCCAAGGATCGGACGTGTAACCTGATATGGTCTCCAGTATGATGGCCTCAGATCTACTAGATGGTCTGCTGTATCTAACATACTCCAAAAGTCGCTCAGAGCGGCGCTTTTAAGTTGGACTCAACAGAGTCCTGCGATATCTGTTTATCTCTTTTGAGCAAGCATCTTCACGATAGAACAATGTTCCTTAAATACGGAGTGCCATGTTTCCGAAGGGGAAGACTTGTATTTCTTGTGCAACCGAGATTTCAGGACCAATGTTTGCCTGATATCACGTGAAAACCGCAAAGGGAAATTTACCTCGGCCATTTCGTTTTACCCGTATAAAGCGATTCACAGTAGTCATCATTATATACCATTATCAAGAAACAGCCTTGTACATCATCATCACTTTGGTAAACGTCGTCTCAGTCAGTACTGTTCAAATGCGTGAATAACCCGAAGTAGTCGCCGCGAATAAAATTGTACGACGGAGGCTGCGCATTCAAAGTTCTAACAAATGAGAATGAAACCGTTACTGAGAAATGGAGGTCGCCACTTGTCTACAGGAACAACACGATCGGTAATAGCGCCCTCGGAGGCCTCTCGGATGTTGGTTAGACAAAGATCAATGATATTTCCGGCAGCATTTATAGTGTGGTTAATTTTGTCAAGTCCATTAAAATTGACAATATAGAGTAGCTGTTGCTCGCATCCAGAACTCTGTTCGTCACTAAATGAGTACGAATCCCCATCAATCCTAAACAACTTAAAGTCACCAAAAATTAAAACATTGCAACCTGAAAGGTCAACCAACGTAGAAATGTGATTTAAAGTACGACCTAGTGTAATAAAGCCAGTAGTTTCCGATGAGCAGATTAGGTCCGATAAGCACATTAGATGCATCGCACGATAAAGACTTCCGCACCGCAACAAGTACGCCCCGTCCTAGAGTCAAAAATGAATATGTGGAGTCACTGTCACATAAAAAGACTTGATAGTCATTAGAAAACTATTCAGAACTGGAGATAGAAACGGTGAGCCAAGTTTCAGTAATGCACAATACATAAAAATCTGAAACTAAAATTTATTAAAAATATATCAGACATAGTCCTAAGACCACGAATATTTTGGTAGTACACGTTCATTGCGGGAAGTTTTCTGGGCTTCTACAGGTACCGATTTAGGCAATGCTCCCCAAAAAGGCCTAAACAAGTATCCGTCAGGCCACACACTAGTCATTGAGTGTTAATGTGGAACGAAGTAGAGGACTCAAATTTGCAACGAAGCTTTGTAAAGGTGAACGAGTCTATCTCCAATGTAGACGACACAAGTTCTCTGAGGTCTTTACACGTAGTGGACGGAGAAAGCCTGGATACACATAGAGCGCGCTTTGCAGGTATCCGAAGTACAGGAGCAACAGGGGCGTTCTTACGGACTCCCACTATGGGTGGAGGACAACGTTTGCGATAAGTGACAAGGTTAAACTCGTCACCGTGCTCAACAACTGCTTCAGCACTTCCGATAACATTTGGGCTTGGTGCTCCAGCAGGGGTTCTAGCGTGATCATGGCGGGACCGTGTGGTGCCTGGGGTGATGGCTTGTCCTTTTGAAGAGGAAGCTGCAGGAGGAGGTACAGCCGAAATGGTGGTTCGTGCAATTTTGAAGTCGCTATAGGTCGGTTTTCCGTGACCCCGATGGAATCGACGGTATCAGGCGCAGCACGAGTGTGGAGGGAAAGTTGGTTGCATACCTTTCCCAGTTCACTGCCGTATGGCCGCATTTTTATCCCAAAGGAAGCGAGTTGTAACGACGAGCTGTTCCACATTTTGGGGAGCAATATTACAATATTTTTAACACCACATGAGCACTGTGCTAGTGCAGTGTCATATGATTCGCAATCTTCATAGCCAGAGTCAGTACTCTCAGGAACTAGCGTCGATGAATTGGCTTTAAGACTATCATCTTCAGGGTTACTTTGTTTTGTGCGCAATGTACACTTGTACTTTTTCACTTCATGGTCATGTAGTAATTGTAGTCGTCACCTTGAATGTTTAGGCATTTGCAATAGAAACGGCGCTCGCTGGGGCCACAGCGAACGAGGAACTGTTGCCGCCCATGAAAAAGAACGGAGCACTTTCTGTACAATTCCTTACTCCGCATCATCAATTTTTTTTGAGGAACTAGATTTGTCCGATTAGTATAAGAACAGCGGAAAACACGTACATATAAGCAGAAGACGGTGACAAACAGCGCTACCGTCGTCTCGTTGCCATCGCGGTGTACCTAGAGCAAGAAGTTTGCGCTTGAAGCCTTTCCTGCGGTACATCATAAGGTGAAATAGAGTATAGTGCGCTGCCATTCACTTCCAAGGTGCGCTCATTTCAGTACAGCGCCTCCATTTGCTTCCAAGCTCCGCAGGGGTACAGGTATGGTGTATTAGAATACGGAGTAGTGCTGGTGGGTGTATCTCAAAACGTCCCATTCGCATTTGAACCTTGCGCATTTCGTCCCATTCTCATTTGGTCCCTCTCGTTTAAACCTTCTCATAAGATACGAATCGTGTTTTTCGCAACTGGGCCCATTCTCATTTTGCCCTTTATCTGAAAACGTCCCATTCGCATTTTGACCGTGCGCATTTCGTCCCATTCTCATTTGGTCCGCCTTGTTTGAACCTTCTCATAAGATCCAAATTGTATTTTTTGCAACTGGACCCATTCTCATTTCGCCCGTTCGCGCCACGACCGAATGGCACGTTTGGCATGCTTCTAACGTTGTTATGCCTTGGCGACTTTGTTGATGAGCCTTACCTTACTTGGGCCCCCAGCATACCATCAGATATACTGGGTGTATAAGGAGCGGCCACGCTCTTTAAATCGACCGCAAAATTCGGTTTATTAACCTATCGCGTTCCGATTTTGTACAGCGTTGGCCACAGGTGGTGCATTTTTTTATAGAAAATTCGCAAAGAAACGAGCTTACCTGAGGAAAAAGTAAAAAAAGAAAAGGCTTAGCTCCTATGAAAAACGCAGCGAAGCCACCGGTCTTCAAACCATATGGCGCCCTATGGTTTGAAGACCGGTGGCTTCGCTGCGTTTCCATAGGGCTAAGCCTTTTCTTTTTTACTTTTTTCCTCAGGTAAGCTCGTTCTTTGCGAATTTTCTATAAAAAAACGCCACCTGTGGCCAACGCTGTACAAAATCGGAACGCGATAGGTTAGAAACCGAATTTTTGCGGTCGATTTAAAGAGCCTGGCCGCTCCTTGACACACCCAGTATGTCATGTGTAGAGGTACGCACTGAGAATCGTACAATGACGCCCGCTTCCCTTCCTCTAAGCAAACCAAAAAAAAAAAAGCGATGAACATTTATTTTGGAAACTTTGTTTGATCAGAAATAGCATACATAATAGCAGTGGTTCTCAACCATTGATGTTTCGCCGACCCTTGTAGAAAGGCGGAGATGATAAAGGACCCCCTCGGTGTGAGGGGAATAGAAACGTATAGGCTATCATGATAATGATTTAATAAAGGAATATAACTAATTGCTAGTGTGAAGTAGACTTATCTCATTGACATACACACGAGAGTACTCACCCGAAAAATGGAACGTTTCTTCTCAACATGAAGAAAACAACTAATATTGCCATGCTTGACTGATGAGACGGCTTCGCCGACCCCTAGAATGCCTTCGCAGACCCTATTTGAGAACCACTGCCTTATAGAAGTGGAGGCATTGTCCCAAGTCAAGGGACCCCAAACAACGTGACATTTCGGAATATGATCTGGCTGCGATAAATAGTTGGTCTGTTTTATTGTCAGCTAGTAGCTTTTCACGACGATCTCGACGCACTGCTAAAATCCTTAGAAGAGAGAGTATGCCTGTAGCGTGGCACACACACACACACACGCACAAAATATATCAATGTATTTATTAATATTACCCCCCCCCCCACAAAAAAAAAACGATTTTGGTATGAAAAAGAGTCAAGTGCGACGAGTCAAAGCGAGATATTTTTGAGAATGGCAGTTTTGAAAAGGGCCAGGTGAGAAGGGCGAAACGAGAACGGGCCCAAATCAGGGAGTTGGAACGCGAAAGACGAAACGGGAAACAGCCAAATGCGACAGGTCAAAACGAGAAGATCTTTTTAAGAATGGTTGTTTTGAGAAGGGCCAAGTGAGAAGGGCGAAACGAGAACGGACTCAAATGAGGAGGGTTGAAATGCGAAGGACGAAACGGGAAAGGACCAAATGCGACAGGTCCAAGAGAGAAGATCTTTTTGAGAATGGTTGTTTTGAGAAGGGCCAAGTGAGAAGGGCGAAACGAGAACGGGCTCAAATGATAACCACCTCGTGCTGATACCGGAGAGGGTCTTGTGAGACGCGTGGTGTAGATTACGTGAAGTGTCGACACCCGCGCATCGCCAGTAGGGTCAGTACACACCAACGTTACTAGAACCCTCAGTTGGGAAACTGCCATAGAGCCTGCTTTAAAAAGTGGCTCCGATCCGTACTCGAGAAACCGAGCAAATGGCGATCGCAACGCCGCCATTTCTCCCGCAGCGTCCACTCCGGGAACTGCACGGGTGCACGTCGAGTCGGGCAAGGGCCGGTGGCGCCATCTCGCAGGGTCATCTCGCAGTAGCTATGTAAAGCAACTTTCATGTTTCAACTCATCGCTAAAGGGTGGCACTGTTATCGTATTTAGCTCGGTCTCGGTGGACGCCAGTGGCCCAGGTTTCAAGGGTGAGTTTCCCAACTGAGGGTTTTAGTAACGTTGGTACACACATACCGAGGTGAGAGGGACCTACTCTCCAACCAGGACGTTCGCGGCTTGTCGCACAATGTTGACAGTCATCTCTTGCTGAAGTAGACACCACCGAGCGTCGAGAGATTCTTAAAAGCTATTCATAAATAAACATGAGGAAGATACACAGAAAAGGGGGACGGACAACGAAGACTTCCAACTAACATGCAGGTACCTGACTGGCCTTGTCAATAGCTTACATACATCTTTATGAATGACATATATGAGGCCTAGAAACGAGAATAGCGCTCTTTTTTTCCACGAATCAAAATTAAATATTTTATATAATGTAATCTTTAAAAAAATAGCAACTTCTGGACGTCGACGATTTGCAGATCACACCAATTAAGTACGTTTTATATTTTCTGTCACCGGTATTGCCACACATAATGAATATTTAATTATTCAGCAGCATTTTTCCTGAAAAGTGCAGACCGTGAAAGTCATCATTTTGTTTAAGGAAAGAAAAAAAAACAACACGAATTCTCAAATTTTAGATTTATATCGATACTACTTGTGTTTTCGAAATGCCTTAAAATAATGATTTACAATATAGCGACCAGTTTTATACATAATTCTCATCACTCACAAACTCACATTATGGTTTTCATAAAGGTCAATCAACAAAGCTAGCCGTGCTAGAGCAGAAGGGATTAGTTTCAAAGTCGGTTGAAGGAAAAATCAGTTAATTATAGGAGTCTTCATGTACTTTTCGAAGGCGTCCGACCCTACTAAGCGCACTACACCAATAAAAAAGCATGAGTACTATGGAATTCGTGGCGTACCTTTAGTTCTCCAGGAATCGTATTTTAAATTTCGTCAGAAATATGTTGTAATAAATGGACACATTTCTTCTTTAAAGCCCACTAGAGCCGGACTACTGCAAGATAGCATTTTAGGCGCTTTGTTATTTAATTTATATATAAATGATATTGCTAACATCAGCAATACCTCCCCCCCCCCTTCATCATTTATGCCGACGATACCAGTTTAGTTCTCCCAGATACCGAAATAGAAGTCCTTGTCAGTAAAACAAATGTTTCATTAGAGAAGCTGGACGACTGGAGCGAAGCCAACTCGTTAGCAATAAACAAGAGCAAAAGTAAGGCTGTCCTTTTTAAACCTGAGAACAGGTGTGTTTTCATTCCTGTCTCTATTATCTTGGGACACTCAATTATAGAAATTGTCCTGAGCGTTAAAACAGTTGGCGAATATTTGAATGAAGAAATATCCTGGGATTACCATGTTAATAGCGTTGTTAAAAGGCTATCAAGTGTAATTGAAAAATAATAAACCAATTCAGAAATTCATTGCCTCGTCAAATATAAATGCTTATAAATAAGCCGCTTTTCTGCACAATCTAAACTACTCTAACTTTGTGTGGGGTACCACAACTACGTCAAGGTCGTTCGCATAATACTCAATTCGCCTTTTGATACATATACTCCGCCCACTATTTAAAGGCGGGGTGCAACGATTTTAAGATTAAAAGAATTTGCATCTCGTCCATCTTACGTTGTTTATCGTGTCCCGGAGGATAGAGAAAACATCTCCTTCATAAAATAAAAAAAAAACATCGCGATTCCGCTGCATAATTGCAAAGCAAAAGTCGAGCTTTTCCCTCACCTGCAGCCGCAAGTGGCGGCCGAAGGAATTACGGCGAGAAGCTTACGTGACCTCGCTCGGTTCTAAGCTTCAGCATAACGCCCGCCAATGCACGCAGAGAGAGGGAGAGGAAGCGTCCTCCGAAAGAGCACATGGGAACCTACCCGGCACCCCGAATTACGTCACCAGTAGTGTGACGGGGTGTGACCCTTAAGACTGGGGTGCCAGAAATGCCAATATTTATCTTGTTTTTTTTTTTTTTTTTACACAACAATTAGGACACGCAGGCGAAATCGGTTTTATGTTCTTTACTTCAGAAGTGTCAGAGGGCAACTTCCAGAAGTTTTTGACCGAAGTCCGGAAATCGTTGTCCTCCCTTTAAAGAGTTGCGTCTAGTACCTGTCTCGGACCTATATGAGTATACTCTTCTGGCATGATATAGATCTTCCCTTCGTTCTAGTGAGCTATTCTTTGAACCTATTTCAAAACTGAACAATATTTCGGGATATACGACGTTGGCGAAGGGAGCGTTGGAAAATGCCCTAAGATCGCAGAAGTTACGGGTCAGAAATGCTGAGGCCAAATCTGCCAGTTGTCTTCAATAAACTTCAGAGAAATAATTTTACAAGTATTAAAGGCTGGATCTTGGTACAATTAGACATCTCTTTCTACATTAAAACTTTGCATGTATTGTGAGATAGAGTGTTCTGAGTGTCATTTTCTGTCGTAAAACGTGTATTATCTTTACGGTGGCTTTCATGCATCTATTGTATTTTTTATTTTGTAATCCTCACTGGCCTGTTAACTGTAATATACCAGCACTTGAAATGTAGTATGTGTACATCTGTATACGTATGTTTATATATGAGTACGTATGTTTGTATATGTGTATGTCAACGAGGTATAGGGGCTTAGAGGCAATATATTTTTATATAGACCTTATAGTTTTATGACTAGAGCTTAACGAAGCAGTACGCACAAATAATTGCGTATTGATTGTCAATAACAGTACCGACGAGAAAAGTTATGTTTCGATTGTTTAAAGTCCAAGATATGCTTTTACGACAAAAACTCCGAACAGCCTCGCAATGCCGCCACTGGATGCCGTCAGCCGCGGTGCTGTATTTACTGTACTTTGGGCTTTGATCAGAGCTAGACACTGACCTTTGGGGCTAACAGTATTGAAAAAAATAGTTTGTCATGTTTTTTTACAGTGATCGCAATATAAATCTCGGCCTCAGTTTTGCGTAAAAGCCTCAGGATTTGGCACAGTAACGTGTCTAGTGGTCAAAAATATGCAACATGGCGGTGGCCGATTGGGGGTCACTTTCAGCTGCCAGTTTATCGCTCTAAGGCCCTCTACCTCGTTGGTGCATGTATATAATATGTATATATCCACATATATATCTTTAACTGTTTCCGTTTTGTTGTCATTGCTTTTTTTCTTTCTCCTTTTTGCTGTCGCCGTGTGCCTAATTCTAAGGCTGCAATGGCCTTCTCACGTCAAATCTTTTTTGACGTTTTGTCCCTGCAGCCTACATCAACTCTTGATGCGAAATAAATAGGGTTCCGTGTTTTCGGAGTTTATTCTTCGTCAAAGTCGGAGGTTTTTTTTCGGAGTTTATTTCTTACCGAAAATTCTGAGTTTTTCGGAGTTTATTTTTGTTTGATTCCCAATTCTCCGAAATGCGGAGTTTATTTACGCAGTGTTTTCCTGTTAATACAATATAAATAAATAAATAAATAATTAATATCCGTATGTAAACGTATGCCAGATATAAAGATCAAACGCGCTTGTACCAATTAATATTTCTGAAGCTAGATTTAGCGTTGGTGCTATTTTTATTGGCAATAGTAATTTGTCCCACGAGAAAAGTTGCACAAAAGTTTTGCTTCGATAAGCATCGATACCTCCAAATCAATAAACTCCTGGAGGAAGTCGCTGGGAAGCCGTATTCATCCAATCATAATCCATCAATCTATCCCGCAGCTGCGCGAGGTGCAGTGGTTAAAGACCGACCTACAAAATTATTTACCGTGTCCTGCTCGTCGCCCTTCTTCCTTCCTCCTCTCCCCCTGGCATCTGGACGAAGGGGGACTCTTTTTGTTGCCGTATCTTAGGGCCGGTTAAGCTGGGAGCTTACCCCGGCTTATCCTGCCCCAAGATGCAGCAACAAAAGGAGTCCCCCGCCGTTTGGGAGAGGGGGAAAAGGGAAGCGTGGCGAGAAGCATTTTTCTTTCTTGCGGAAAAAACGTTTTGTAGGTCAGGCTTTGAGGATGTTGTAGATAAGTTTAAACTGCCCCTCTTCCCATTTTTATACAATCTCTATGGTCTATAGCTTTCTCTATTACAAAACGCAATCTCTTCTTCATCTAAAGCACAAATAGTACGGCCCAAAGAGCATGGCTCTTGTCCTGACCCTTTTTGTCATTGGTCCGGGATTTGGGTCCGGGATTTGAAAGATAATTATGGTGGCCTTTTTTTAGAACAATTAACCCTGCGATAATCAAAATGTAAAATACCGTTTTTTTTCTTAGGGAGGGGGGGGAGGGGGGGATGGAATGGCACATCTGATTTCGGAGTCTATCGGATAAGTCCGAATTGACAAAAACTTTACCTTCGGGTGTTTTTCGAAGTTTTTCGGATTTATCCGAAAACACGGAACCGTAAAAATAAAGTATTGATTGATTAATTGATTGAACACCATAAAAACAACAAAAAATTCACTTTCCAGCGTAGCGAGCGTCATCGAGCGGACGCGCCACGCAATGGCGCAAGGAGGAAGCTCGTAAACTGGCTTTGACCTAATAACATCGAACCCGAGTGCGTGACACGATAAACGCTGGTGACATCTAATGGGCGCCAGATTACGTGGCCGCTTCTGTTGGCTGTGAGTTGAGGGGTTGAGATTTGCTCGTTCCTTCCCAATACAGCGTGGACGTCCGCCGGCTCCTTGCGCACCTGGTGCTCTTGTTTCCCCCCGACCCGAACTGATGATGGTGCTCGCTTGGCTGCCTCGTCATGGCACGTTCCCTGCGCCTTCTCTGTCTTCTCTTTTGATTGGCGCTCTCCTTTTTGCATTCCGATGCGCCAAAGAGGCCGTTTGGAACACTTGCTCGCCGTAATACTGTCCCGCGACTGAAAAGAGCTCCTAGTGGGCAGGAGGTGGCGTCCGTAACGGAAGTGTAACGGAAGTCGGCGTGGCCACGAAATTGTCTCTCAGTCTCGCGGCTATTGAGACGATCCTTTTCCTGTGTCTTTTTTTAAATATTAAGTTACCCATCTTTTGCCACAATCTAGGGTAATTTTTATCGTGAATAAAAAACTCTGTTAACGGACGCCGCCATGAAAATTTGGGGCAAACATCCATGTTGCTATGTCATTTCCGGGGCAACGGGGTTGTTTGTCCCATATTTTCGTTGCGGCGTCCACCGATTCGGAGTCGTACAGGTGAGATTTGAAGCTCGACTCTTCCCTGACCAGTTGGAAGTCGACGTGTGGTCGATGCTGTCGACACGGCGCCGGGAGCGTCGTCTAAAGCGAGTCGTAATTGCGCGGCTTTGGAAAGCGAGCATGTCAGTCGTCGTACGCACGAACACTGAGAATGGCACCACGGGTTGAGAAAACCGTGCAAGCCCTGCTTTCAATAGGTGTTCGCTTTCCTCCGCCGTGATGAGAATGCTGGCTCGCATCGAAACTTCTTTTGGTGCGCCGATCGTATAGAAAGCCAGCTGCGACAGCGAGCAGACGAGACAGACCGCAGGGACGGAGCAGACTTAGCCGAAGCCTAACGTAGTCAACCAAGCGCACAGCCGTGTATAGAGAGAATTCGGTCAATGGAAGGAGCGCGGGCAGAGTCAGGGCGTGCACCAGACGGAGATAGAAGGCTTGGCATGCTTTCTTGGCCAACCAGAAGCCGAAAAAAACTCCCTAGCGGTGGTAGTGAGAAACCGTTTTAATAAGCGTAAGGGTCTAGTGTAGTAACTTTTCATGGTTGAAAATATGGTGCACGTAATGTTTCGATTATGATCATGCAAAAAAAATGTAAGAAACGAATGTGCCGCGCGCTAAAATGAAATTAAATCACAAGGAAGCACAAACTCATCGCCGCCAAAGCATAGGTCTATGTCTAAGATTCTGCCAACTTTTATAAATTGTAAGAAGCAACTTCGAATGAAGTCTCATATGACCATAAGTAAGTTTATTGACCGTTGCCGAACATTTCGCGCTGGAGAACCTAGAAATATCCTGGGTTCAATCCCCAACTCTGCCCGTTTCGATCTGGATGAGCATCGCACAGGCGTGCGGTCGTGTATCACTACTGCGTGGTGTACAAGTGGTTGTACCGCACTGGCTATACTTCGTTTCACCTTATGTTGTACCGCAGTGAAGGCTAGAAGCGCGAGCTCATAGCGTTGGCAGCCGCTCTTAAGTCACGAGAGCTTGTGCCGCCGAGATGTGCCCCAGAGCAAGGAGCTCGCGCTTGTAGCCTTTCCTGCGGTACATCATAAGGTGAAACAGAATATAAATTGCTCATCTACAGCTGAGACACCAGACGCCCACTGAGGCAGACTAAGTTCCGGCTGTATAAACATACACACAACAATTTGTTGTTCGCCAAATATTGATGAAGTTTAGTTTAAGTAGGCGTGCAGTCTAGTCCAGTGTAATGTCCACGCACACCAACAAAGCACTTGTGGCCTTTCTTCCAGAGCCGTTTGAGACACGAGGGATGTATCGTCGTCGACTGGTCATCGCTCCAGGAGTGTTTGCTGCCGGAATACAGTGGCACCGAATAAAATCACTACAACGTCTCACAAGACGCCGAGGAACGTTCAGCTGGCTATCACTCTGTCTGTTGAAGTGATGTGTGGGGCCGTCGTGTTTTTGCTTGAACTATTCAGCTTGACAAAAGATATCACTCCTTTAAACGGAAATGCTAAATCGAGGGGATCTGGACTCAGCAAATACGTCGCAGGCGAAAGCAAGCTATCCACTTAAAATAATTTGCACAAATTAGTCTCGCATGCTACGACACTGCAACTTGTATCGATAACATCAGAAAACAGTGCATCTGAAAAAAAAAGGAAACACTTGCCTCAATTAAGGATTTGACATCCAAACCTTTTGTTATATTGTAGATCCAAATTTTTCGTCACCTTGGTAAGCCCAGGTTGCGCAGAATGTGTCGTGCGTACATTATACGTGCGTTATTGTTACTCATGCCAATTGGTTGCAGGAAGCTCTGGCTGCATTTGAATGCGTTGCACTCACGACGCACTCATGTGCTCAACGTTTTTATCCGAATGATCGAGAAACGTTTAAGTTTGTTCAGGAGAGTTTAAGGAGTACGCTTTAAAGACCGAATCACACATACAGCGCAGCGCCGAATCGGTACTGGAAAACGGCGCTGAAGCAGCTGACAAGCACGTGACTTATTCGCCTATGTAGTTTCACAGTGGTGCACGCGACCTATCGCCGACTTGCTGTTCCACAGTGGGGAGCGGCAATACAGCGCCGATGCATGGCTGCTAAACCGACAACTCGGTCTAACAGCCGAGTTGTCGGTTCAAGGTGGCCAAAAAGGCCATCTTGAAAATACTGGACACGAACCTTCTTACAATCCTCGCCACAAAGACAAAATGGGTGAAAGGAAGCCAACTATCTGTGTTCTTTTCAACCAAAACGCATAAGAAAGGTGTTCCCGCGCCATTATATCAGAAAGGAACACTTGGCAAGCCCATGTGTCGACTTTTCTGGGTAAGCATCTCTCCAATGTTCAGCCACATGACCCATTCAAGATTTTCAACTCTGGAAGTTTAATTGCTTTTCTCCAAGAAAAAGGCTGTGACATTTCTTCTGGGATTAGTCAACATTGAGGATATGTATTATTCAATCCCACATACAAGCCTCTTGAAGATCCCCCATAACACCATCGAGGAGCAGGGCACCCTGTCATTTAAATACGCGGCAGGAATCAACTTAGATATCTTCGGTAAAAATTAAAAGCGCAAAGACAAAGGAAAAGAAAGGGGGACAGGACAGAGGGCTTACTCCAATTGAGTGTTTAATGCATCTCCCGAGGAAGACATAAAAGAAGAAACTAGACATGTGAAGGTAGAAAGAGTAAGAAAATTAATGTTATAGGTTATAAATGCATTAAAGAAATTAAAATTAAATTTGACTTCACCCCTTTACACTAGCAAAGAAAAAGAGAAAGAGCGCGATAAAAACAAAAGTCACATTTAATTAATTTCTTTAATGCATCTATAGACCCTTTCCAGAATTCAGTGCCATCTGGTGACTCAAATGGCAGTTTAACTTTTACCGTACTAATGGCGGCAATGAACCTGTGGTCTGTAGTACAGTGGCTTAAAGGGGGTAGTGCAACGAAGGAAACCGGAGAAGCGGCAGCAGCGTTGGAAGACGGCCGCGGGTGGCGCTGGCGCTTGCAGCACCGTCGTTCCGGCTATGGCTCCGGCTTGGCCGCTTGGCCAGCTTGGCTCCGGCCAGCTCCGGCCGATTCGCAGCAGTCGACTTCACTGTCGTCTGCTAGTTTCACATTTTTATTCACCTACGAACACAAATCATGTCGTGGGAAGTTCACTGGAAACAAATAATTGTTTGTGAGGTATTTATATTAGTTATGAAGTGTGTTAGGGTGCCTCTATCTGCCGGCCGGTGGAGGCACCCGAACGGTGCTGCGGATCAAAGCGCCACCTACTCCGTCTTCCAAGGAGCGGCCGTTCCCGATGCAAGGTGGAGGCTACGCGGTAGCTACACTACCCCCTTTAAGCCACTGTAGTCTGTAGTATTTTATAGGGCACCGTCACTTTCGCAAGTCAACGGTAAACGAGAACACCCGCTTCACTGACCAGTTCTTTTTCAATCTCTTTCAGTGTCGATGGCGAAAAATATGTAACCAGTCAGAACGAAGTGCCAGCCAACATAGACGCCTTGGTAAAGTTATGTACATCAAGGGGCTTTGAAGCCGAGTGTGTGCTACTAACAGATGGACTGGGCCCGAGTTAGAAATGAACGCTTACGCAGCTCTTACATCCAATTCCTGCTTCACGCCGCGCTTACGTCTAAAATGTATAGGCATCAAATTATCTGCTTAGGAGCCTCTTCAACCTCTTCCTTCATCACTAAACAGAAGGCCGCCATTAGTATAATACATATACCATTTTTTCAGATAATGATAGTGGTCAAAGTTGCCAGACTGAATACCGGAAAGGGTTTATAACCTATAACATTAATTTTCCTCCTCTTTCTACCTTCACATGCCCAGTTTCTTCTTTTATGTCTTCCTCGGGGCATGCATTAAACACTCAGTTGGAGTAAACGCTCTGTCCTGTCCCCTCTTCTTTTCCTTGGTGTTTGCGCTTTAGATATTTAATAATGTATAGCCAACTAGCCCAAAAGTTAATTTTGGTTTTGATATCTTCTTAGAGCTGCTAAGCAACTCCTGAAGGCGACGGCAGTAGCACATCAAAATAAGCAGTACGTACAACGAAGCGGTATGCGCATAGGATCCCGGGTAGCTCCCTATCTTTGTGATCTCTGTGGCGTGAGCCTCTTTTGAACTTCCCGCTTCCTACAAGCGAGGCACGCACGCGCGTGCCGTGGGGCGCGTGGCTTGTGCAGGGCCACGAGGGAATAAACGTTCTTTTTGGTTTGCCGTGACACGGAGTCAGTCGCATTTCTTTCGGGTGCCACCGAGCACCGATACATGGTGTCAGAAGTGGGATCCCGCCGCCTCTGAAGCTTCGGGCGTCGCCTTGCGGTTGCGGACCGCACCGAGTCATGGATCGGGCAAGTGTCGCCACCGGACTCGCCCTCAGGCCGCCTGAACCCTTCCACTTTGGGAACGCTTCGGAGTGGCCGGCGTGGATCACCGAGTTCGACGATTTCCGTCACGCAACCGGACTGGTCGCACAGAACGAGGAAACTCAGGTACGAACGCTTCTCTACGTCATGGGTCGCCAGGCTAGGCAGATTTTCAACACCTTCGGGTTATCTGACGCCGACGCCAAGAAGTACGACACCGTGAAAGCGAGATTCGACGGTCACTTCATTCAAGTCAGGAACGTAGTATACGAGTCTGCATGTTTTAACAGACGGGAGCAAGGGCCCACTGAAACAGTGGACCAATACGTTACCGTGCTCTACAACATGGCGGACCGATGCGACTACGGAAGCCTGCGTGACCGCCTGATTCGTGACCGCTTCGTTCTTGGGCTGCGAGACAAGTCACTCTCGGAAGCTCTTCAGTTAGACGCTGCGCTCACTCTAACTTCCGCGCTTGCCAAGGCTCGACAGAAAGAGTCTGTTCACAAGCAGCAGCAGTTGTTGAGAGAGAATGAAGCGCAAGCGCCTGTCAAGACTGAAGACGCCGACTTGGACGCGGTGGCGAAAGCCTCGTCATCTAAGCCTCGCAGCGCTCCATCTTCTTCGAATGCGAAGCGAACCTCACAAGCAAAACAACCAAGCTCCACGTGCGGTTATTGCGGAGGATTGCGTCACGCTCGTTCTGAGTGCCCTGCGCGTGCCGAAAAGTGCGCTCGATGCAAGACCAAGGGTCATTACGCACGTGTCTGCAAGAAGATGCCTGGAGGAACCAAAGGCATTTCCTCAGTGGAACAGAATCCAACACCGACGGTTTTTCTCGGCGCCGTCGGGGAGTTCGGTAGACGTCCAGACGCCAAGTTCGCGACGATAACCGTGAACAACGTTTCACTGACTGCAAAGATCGACACCGGTGCAGAGGTCTCAGCGGTCCCAGATACATTTTCGGGAATACCATCTTCTGGCCTGCGCCCAGCAGAAGAGGTCCTTTCGGGGCCCAGTGGACATACCCTGAAGGTGTTGGGGAAGTTTGACGCTGTCATGAGGTGGAAGGACAAGTCCACAAGGCAAGAGGTTTACGTCGTACAACAACTTCGCACTGCCCTTCTTGGATTGCCTGCCATACAGAACTTAGGACTCGTCAAGTTTCTCTGCAGCACCGAACGCCTCGAGAAGCGCTTTGCTCGACTCTTCAACGGCCTTGGGACACTCCCAGGAGAGTACACCATCCGACTAGACCCAGCGGCGGTGCCTTACTCGCTGAGCGTCGCACGTCGCGTGCCCATCCCTCTGAGAGATGCAGTCGTTCAAGAACTCAGAAAGATGGTGGATCTGGGCGTCATTCGCCCAGTTGAAGGTCCAACCGACTGGTGTGCTGGGATTGTTCCAGTCCTGAAGCCTTCCGGAGAAGTAAGGATCTGCATCGACTTCACTCACCTCAACACCTCCGTCCGACGAGAGCGCTATGTCCTTCCAACAGTGGAAGAAACTCTTGGTCAGTTGGGGACGGCGGCAGTGTTTTCGAAGTTGGATGCTAATTCCGGGTTCCATCAAATCCGTCTCTCTCCCTCGTGCCAAGAGCTGACCACATTCATCACCCCGATTGGCCGTTTTTGCTTCACACGACTACCTTTTGGGATAACATCAGCTCCGGAATATTTCCAAAAACGCATGTCGGAGATCTTGAGCGGACTGCCCGGGGTTCTCAACCTCATGGATGATGTTCTTGTCTTCGGCAAGGACCAAGCTGAGCATGATGCAAATCTGCACAAGACTCTCAAGCGCCTAGAGCAATCTGGAGTCACCCTCAACAAAGCCAAGTGTGTCTTCAGCACAAGGGAAGTTACCTTCCTTGGATGTATTATATCCCGCCACGGTGTTCGACCGGACCCAGCAAAGGTCAAGGCAATCAGAGATCTTCCGGCTCCAGAGGATCCTGCCAGCGTCCGTCGGATCCTTGGAATGGCGAACCATCTGGCGAGGTTTCTTCCGAACTTGGCACAAATTACGGCGCCGCTCAGAGACCTGCTTCGAAAAACGTCGGAGTGGACCTGGGGTCCCCCACAAGCAGCCGCTCTGCAAAGCGTCAAGGATCTCCTGTGTTCAGATTGTTGCATGGCTCACTACAATCCGTCGTATCCCACAATACTCTCCGCGGATGCGTCCTCACACGGATTAGGAGCAGTCTTGCTTCAGGTCCAGCCCGATGGGAGGGAAAGAGCTGTGGCCTTCGCATCGCGGTCCCTTACCCCTACTGAAACCCGATACGCTCAAGTGGAAAAAGAAGCATTGGCTTTGACCTGGGGAGCAGAGCGGTTTCAAGACTTTTTGCGGGGCCTAACGGCGACATTCCAGACCGATCATCAACCCTTGCTGACGCTCTTGGGAAAGTCGGCACTGGATGTGCTCCCTCCTCGTATTCAGCGCTTCCGCATGCGTCTGATGCGGTTCAGCTACAGAATGCAGTATGTTCCTGGCAAGAGCATCGCGACGGCTGATACTCTCTCAAGGGCTCCGGTGAGTGAGGAAGAGCCAGCGGAGACACTGACCTGCAAAGAGGTTCAGTCCTTCACTGTTGGAGCAGTGATGGGGCTCCGAAGCAGCACTCTGCATCCAGTCAAAGAAGCCCAAGAGAAAGACAAAGTTTGCCAGATGCTTCGGGAGTACTGCATGAACGGATGGCCATCGAAGTCAAGACTTCCTCTCGACGTGTCACCCTTTTGGCAGTACAGAGGAAGCCTGTCCCACTGCGAGGGCTTTCTGCTCTACGGAACCCGCCTCCTTATTCCTGGTTCCCTCAGGAAGGAGATGCTGAAACGACTTCACGAGGGACATCAGGGAATTGGACGGTGCAGGCAGCGCGCGAAAGAAGCTGTCTGGTGGCCAGGCCTGTCGTCCGAGCTGAGAAGAGTTGTCAATAATTGCGTTGTGTGCGCAAAGGTTCGTCAACAAAACGCCGAGCCTCTCATGCCGACGGTGACGCCATCTCTGCCATGGCAAATGGTTGGGCTGGACTTGTTTCATCTGCGAGGCAAGGAGTATTTGCTCTGCGTTGACTACAGGTCTCGCTTTCCCGAGATCGCCTATCTACCGTCAACGAAAGCTGAGGCTGTCATCGAACGTCTGAAGAGCATATTCGCCCGCCATGGGATACCTGCAACGGTAGTAAGCGACAATGGACCACAGTTCTCCTGTGATGCTTTCGCAGAGTTTGCGCGGAACTACGGTTTCCACCACACTACCAGCAGCCCTCGTCATCCTCAGGCGAATGGAGAGGCCGAGCGAACCGTGCAGACTATGAAGAATCTGCTTGAGAAAGCAGAGGACCCGTACTTGGCTCTACTTGCGTACCGGGATACCCCGGGTCCGACAGGGCGGAGTCCAGCCGAACTCCTCATGGGGCGACGTCTGCGGACGCGGATCCCGGTGTACCCAGCTCTTCTGACTCCCGGCCAAGTCAACAACAACGTCGCGACTAGACGCGACCGTCAAGTCAAAGAGCGCCAACGGGCACACTTCGACCGCCGACATGCAGCTCGACGGCTACCCAAACTGAGTCCCGGATCGACTGTGTGGTTGAAGGACCTCAAGTGCCCAGGGAGGTCCTCCGTCAAGCGGACACGCCAAGGTCTTACTGGGTCAGAACCACAAGAGGGGACGTCCGTCGCAACCGAAGAGCCCTCAAGCGAATTCCGGCTCATTCTGGTCAACGCGACGAGCTGGTATTGTGGCCAGCCAACACGACCGCTCCTGACGGGTCTGCCCTACCCGGGGAGGACGTCACGGAGCACCCGCCTACACTGCAGCAGGCTTCGCAGTCGCAGTCATCAACGCAGGACTGCAGAGTCCCCGTGGCAGTAACAAGGGCTGGAAGAAAAGTGTTTGCCCCCCAGCGGTTTGGTGAATAACTACAGACTACTCGAAACTCTTGTTTATCCCCAGAGGGAGATGTGGCGTGAGCCTCTTTTGAACTTCCCGCTTCCTACAAGCGAGGCACGCACGCGCGTGCCGTGGGGCGCGTGGCTTGTGCAGGGCCACGAGGGAATAAACGTTCTTTTTGGTTTGCCGTGACACGGAGTCAGTCGCATTTCTTTCGGGTGCCACCGAGCACCGATACAATCTCTACCTCGCAGCATGCGGGTCTGCTATCTAAGACAATTTAAAAGATATCCGAATAGAGACCATTTTTAGGTATGTGGATGATTTTCTAATCTTGCGCAACACTGAGGTAAATGAAGCAATCAACAGATGTAAAGAAGCAGTCATGACGTGTTTCGATCAAAACTGCGCTGATCTTACCTTCACTCATGAACTCCCCGTAAACAGCTGCACAAAATTCCTGGATTCTCACCTTAGAGTTTAGGAAGGGCATGTGTGCTGGAGATATCAGGCAAGATCCTGAAAAGGGTTTCTTCCGTTTAGCTCCGAACATACCCAAAATGGGAAAAGAGGAGTTGCGACCACAGCTCTCACTTCCGCCCTTACGAGGTCACGTGAGCATCGGGTGGTGTGGACATGAGCATCAGGAGTGGCGGAAAATAGTCAAACATGTATGAAGCCACCGGAAGTAAGCGGCTTGTCTCGGAAGTGAGCGCTTGACAGGCTTTCCCACTCTTACGAGCGGTGGTCCAAACAGTGTCCAAGGCGCTTGATTTGCTTGTGTTATATCAAGAGAGCCGGCTTGTTGCGCGATAACAGTTCATGCAGGCCCGGGAAGTCTTCTTGGAAGCCAGTTGATATGTGAGAATTTTGAGATTCTGGCGGATCAAGTGTACATGCTCCTACGTTCCAATGCCTTATTCTCAAGATTGATAATTAAAAGGGATTTTTAAAACCCACGTAAAAATGCACCAAAAGCGTGAAACAAAACGTTAACTAATTGAAATATAAAACCCAGCAGACAAACGACTTCCGGGAGCGCGGCTGAGCGCCATCCCGCCCCCTATAAACGAACTCATGTCTGTTACGTCCAGTGTTGGACAAAATACTCGATAAAAGTATTTAAGTTAAGTTACTAAATACCTGCTTCATAAAGTATTTAAAATACTACTCAAGTTACTTTCACTGTAAAGTATCTTGAGTAGAGTACAAATACTTAGAAATGTATCTCAGTTACTTTTGAAGATACTTCCGCATTGCTTAATTTGTATAGACGTCATTGACAACGACAATCATGCAGCTACGCAAATCTGGATTACCAGAATGGTTTATTAGCACGCAATAACACAAAACGGAAAAAAAGAAGTAGCAAAATATTGTCACGAATGATAAATGATGAGGTGGCGAATAACTGAAGAAACTAAACGTTCAATGGGGCGAACTTGTTCCCAAAACAAAATAGAGAAAGCCTAGCGTCGCAGGCGTCGATGTCGGCGGAACAGCAGGATCGACCGCTTGGGCGAGACTGACTCCGGACCGACACTCGGAGCACCTTTTGTACCCACGTGGGTTTCTGGAACATTCGGCGTAGAAAGTTCGGCGCGCAGAACATTCGTAACTCGATCAGGCGACAAAATTCTCGAACTTACCAGAATGTCAAATTGAAAGAATAAATAAAAGAGAAGTCCGCTTTCTGGTATCGAACCCGGAGCCTCCGCGCGGGAGCCAAGCACGGTAACCATTCGGCCACGCGCTCTTTGGGCAACGCGCGTGGCAAACACACTGATAGATGTTACAAAACATTTCTGCGACAACACGAAAGAGGTCGCTTCTGATCTCCTCCCCAATATGGGGAGGAGATTAGAGTGCCTCAATGTTGTTGGCCAGCGGCCAACAACATTGAGGCACTCTAGAGGAGATCAGACCATGGCGCCCAAGCGGTTAACTTTAGAACTAGATGGATGGGGACAACAAATGCAATGACTCAGCGCTCGGCTGACTTAACTGAACGCGGCGTCAGTGTTCGGCTGGAGTTCGTGTTTTCCGGTGAGGGGGAGGAGGGGCTCTTTTGTAACCACTCCGGCCTGCATGAGCAATGCAGCATGCACGGTGCCCAGGCCTTGTGTTGGGTAAACCCCGAGGTGTGGGGGTGACAAACGGGTCAGAGCGCTTCGCCAATAGTGACATCGCTGAATATCACATCCTGCGGCGCACCTTAGACGCATCGTTTAACTACAATCCATATTCCCTATACGAGGAGTTCACTATAAACGAGCTTGGGACACGGATATGAGTGAATGGATAACAAAGAGGACCCACATAATAGCCACGGCAGTGGTCGCACCTTCTTCAAGTAGGTTGCGTTCAGAAAAGCACTCAACGTTGGGGGACACTTTGTTGGCATTTTGAGAGGTAATCCAGCTCCTATAGTTCGTTTCCTGTTCTGTTCTCTGCTTATCAATGTTCGCTTACAGACAGTGTTCGCGAGAGCAATAAGTGCCAAACTAATAACACAAAAAAACTCGACGTTTTGCTTTAGCGGGGTCAAATATACAAAAAGCAAAACAAAATGTCTACTTTTTGTGTGTGTCCACTTATCATTTTTTTCTATTTGTTATTTTCTTGACACTCAAGTCTGCATTGTTCTTGTAGGTCGTTTCCCGGTCTGCATGCGCCTCAGGGTGGCATCTGTACTTCCGTAAAACCACACCTTTTATTTGAAGATTTTTTTGGGGGAAGCGCCTTTGGGAAGGCGAGGGGACAACCTTCATTGTACGAACTTTGGGCTGAAATATGAGTCACAGTCGGCAAAAAAGCGATATTTTCACGAGCTCAGTTAAAGTCACCGTAGCTAATCGGAACTAGCAACAGGATTCGGTTGCTCGAAAGAATGTTCACGTTTGCTCGTGCCACGCCCACGCCACTTCATACCGAAAAACTCGGAAAATGGCGGAATGTCAAAAATGTATTTAAGATAATGAGTACAAGATACTCGGAATTGTAATTAAAATAGAGTATTAAATACTCTCCATCAAAGGTATTTGCAAGATACCAAGATACCCCAAAAAGTATTTAAGATACAGTATCTTGAGTAGAGTATTTGAGATAGGCACAAGTCTG
>JAZHYW010014229.1:0-23231 GCA_037355805.1 Ixodes ricinus
CGTCGTCCCAATCGGTGTTCGCTGCCATGATGAGATTCTGAGGTTCCAGTAACCTGACTATCACTCTCGACTCGCGCTTCTTGTATTTTCAGTGCTTCTTGCGCCGCACCTCCGTTGAGCGCGCGATATTGCTTTAGGTCTGTCGGCGTCATGCGCTTCAGGACTGCCTTGTGCGGGAATTCCTGCAGGCTCGGCTGTCTTATTTGAGGCTTTGGGCGGCGCCTTCGGGGCAGCTGTTGTCGCAATTGTTCTCGAGGGATCGAGGTGTATGAGGAGGATGACGCATTCTTCTCGCTCGTAGTCGTCTTCTTCATGGTCTACTGCCGATCTTGACGACTTAGATCCACTCGTTTTTCGGCGCTCCCGCCGGGCTACGATGCGGTTTCATGATGGCGTTGATCAAATTTCTTTCGTTTATTCTTTCTTGCCCGAGATCGAGCTCGTTCGGATGAGTAGGCTCGGGAAGCGCCACGTTGGCTGGTATAATGATGGAAGTCACTTCCACTCCGTTGGGATCATAGCCCTGTAGCGTTCCACATGCCATTGCACATGTAAAGCTGGGTAAGTTCCTCCATAACCACATCTGTAGCAGCATTGATCCCAAGCATCAGATATAAATAGACATTTTTTTTCCTTCCAGTCTGGGTGAGGGGTGCAGCCCCATTGCAGCATTCTTGTTTAGTATTGAGTACACTAAAAGAATGTCTCAAGAGGCTTCATCATGCACCTCCCAGCCTTGTCCATGAACCAGGAGTGCGGCGAAGAAAGTATGCTTTATCGCTGATATACTTTGTATCTAACTACTATCATATATTATTTGCAGAACTCATAGAAATGATTTTCATTCTTTTTTTCTTGTTATCATGTGCAGGGTGCTGCAATGTACTATGATTTGCATCGTCCCGTTAAAATAATTGAATTAATGCATTTCTTTTTTATTAGTACAAAAGCATCTGTTGGCTGTCACGACGTTAAACATCCCCCTTCTAATGTGCAAGCTTAGGAGATCACAATCAGTACGCACCAGCAGTACGCCGTATGTGCACCTGACCCCTATTTACACATTTTGTGGATAGTGGTCTGACACCCGCATATTTAGCCTCGCACAGCCAAATCCTGTTTTGCTCTTTCCATTAAATGCTTAATCATGAGTGGCTATTCAAGCATATACCGTGCCTATTCATATTCAAACATAGATCATGCCTACTCAGAAATCGTGATGCTCTATCTGCAAAAAAAAAAATGTTTGTGGTTTTACTAGAAATTTAAAGCCAGCCAGATGCAATAAGTAAATCACTGAACAAAAGGTAAGCGCGCAAATGAGCTGGTGGTGGTTAAACATTTCGAAAAAAACCCGAGACTGGGACAAAAAGGGACGGACAAACACAAAGTCTCAAACACAGCTGAATTTTATTTCACAACGAAAGGTGCTTATATAGGCGTCAAATCCTACACAATTCAAAAGAGACGAAGGAAAGAGAGGGAGAAACCTACACAAAACAAAAGAGACGAAAGAAAGAGAGGGAGAATTGGGAAAACCCGTGCCACAAGCAGTACAACCAAAAAAAAAAGCATTACAATAGAACAGAGTAGTAGTGGGTTCGTTTATACAAAAACAAAAGCAAAGTAGAAGGACTAAAGTGCATTAGCCCCCAAGAAACCGCATAACAGGAAGGACGCAAAGGACAAACGACCAGGAAACAATAAAGCGAATTGACTTAAAATCGGACAAAGGCCTCAACACAACAATTGACAAGACGCGCAGACATCAAATTTGTAGGAACTTTCTTTGTTCTTTATCTATTGTGAGGGATGGCTTATTTACCGCATTTCCATGATTCATGATTGTTATAGATTCTTTTATCAAACGCTTGCGATCATCCTTTTCTGATAAGATGACCGTTGTTGAGTCCCAGTTAGGTAGACAATTATTGCATTCAACTACATGTTTTGATACTTCCGAATAAGGATCTTTGTTTTTGACACAACGTTTGTGTTCGGTGAGACGATCGTTTATACAGCGCTTGGTCTGTCCTATGTAGCATAATCCGCAATCAAATGGGATCCTGTATACTACTCCCGACACGCAACTGACCTCTTTTTCCTTGTGTTTTTTAGTGCATCCTGCTTTGGCGGAAGCAAACGGAGTCAAACGATTCAGTCTGTAATCATTGCTGAAAACCGTGCTAATACCATACTTATTACCAATGGATTTAAGATTATGTGAAATCTGGTGAAAAAATTGAAGAACTACACGCTTTGTGGGTTGAAGAACACTTTGGCACTTTTTCTTGAGGGAGATGAGAAACAACAACTGATTGAACACGTAATCTTGAGGGTACCCAGCGGCTTTAAAACGGTCAAACAGGCGCTTGAGAGCAGACTCAATAAAGTGGGAACATGATTTTTTCAGAGCACTATTGACCAAATTGCGTACTATGCCAGCCTTTACATGTTTTGAGTGACAACTGTGAAATGGAAGGAGAGGTTTTGCATTTGGCTTGCCGTATTCCCAGCACAAACTAGATGGATGTTTCAGCTGTAGATCTAAAAATTCTAAGGTACCCCCTCTGGTCTATCTACAGAAAACTTTAATTCTGGAGAACTGTTAAGAGCAGCCTTCTCAAGTGATGCCGCTAAACCAGAATCAGTACTGCAAACCAAAAGGTTTGCAGTACCGCACTCATCGGTGAGAAGTTTGACTGTTCACCTCTCTACACACAATGGCAATTGTTAAAAAAGAGGGATTTCAATGTTACGTTCCGTACTTTACGTGGGAACATTCGTCCTTTGTATGTTTCAAAACCGTTTCTCTCTTCAGTAGTTTCAAAAGTGTCGGAGTTAGCCGTCAATCCCTTCGGCCTTCAGTTGACAAAGCAAACTCAAGAGTGCCTCTGCCAATGGTCCTAAATTCTGCGAAAATGTGAAACCGTCTAGAGTCGATATCGTTTCAGCCATCCACAGTTTGTCACTTTGCAGTCTTAGCTCTGTTATGTCAGACCGAACCGTACTTCACTTGCGGGGCTTTTAAAAGCAAGTGCGGTGTAATTGTGACTATCTCCGCTGCAAGAAGACATGGTCCACGTGCACAACCTAAAACTAAGTAAGCCCGAGATGCCAGGCAGGCGTCTTACTGATGAGCCCAACCACGTGGCCCACGACTACAACCTTGGCGACAGGGCCCTCTTCGGGGAGATCCTGAGACTTAACCTACAAGCGGTCATCCTCAGGTTTATACCGAAGATGGACGACGAGGACACAGATCCGGCATCTCAAGACGAGCAGTCGTACACATTCTTAAGGCAAGTTAAATACTTGTTCCCGTTATTAAATATCTCCAACAGAACTAGCTTACAATAGGGATGTTTCCTGAGGCATAAGACAACATGGACTATGATGAGAAATTTTACAGTTTATAACACACTTAGGTTGTTTAGACATCCGTATCCTATTGGGCTGAGCAGTCGTGTCTTTGGCCAGTGTGTTTTCCCTTGTGCTAGATTCCACATTTACATTACAATCAACGGTACTTCATAAGTGCCAGAGTGATCTAACAAAATATCACTGTGGCAGCGCTTGTGCCTCATTGTGAAAGACATTGCCCATGAGGGGAAGAAGTTGACGTTCTACATAATCATATATGGGGACGCATCCATTTTCCAGGAGTTATTTTTCTAATGTTTCTAAATCGTTTTCTGAAGGAAAGTGAGACGGACAGGAGCAACGAGAACTTCACTGGGCGCGTTCAGTAGCGGCCCCGGAGTCAAGGAGTCACTGACTCCTTCCGCTGGACGTCCAAAAGTCACTTCCGGTGCACGTAACTCTGGGGCTTCGAGTCAAGCTCCGAAGCACCGAGTCCGGAGATGGTGCACTGCAGAGTCAAAGGAGCTAGAGATGACGTCATTTCCTAACTTATGATAATTTCCGGCGAGAAAATAGAAAAAAAATGGCGGGATAAGCTGCGTCGGTTCTCTCGCGGGTGTGCTGGGTGTGCGATTTGTTCGCTTTTGTTAATGAAAAGTGCTCAGGTAAGACAAATAACGCGTTCGAATTTCTTGTCCAGGTAAGGCTCTTTTCGGAAAATGCATTGGACCGTATTTTGTTTGGTTGGAATATGCTAATAAACAACGTAAAGGTTCATTTGACGCCGTCTCTTGATCGCCGTTGCACGGAAACTTGGTGAATATCGACGATAGTCCTGTCCGCGCTGAACAAAACAGGGGAGAGTATGAACGCGAATACGGTAGCCGGTTGGACACTCACGCAGAGCATGATCCCGATTGATGTATTGTTTGCATAGCTAAACTGGGGTGCACGTTGGCTGACACTCGCTTCGGCCGACAAAACCTTGATCGCCGAGCACGGCCGAACTTCCCGTGTGTATACGAATACATTTTATAGGGAGTTCGTTACGAAGGGCAGAACAAACGTATGGCCGTATAGAAGTATCGCAACCGGCGGCGTAGATTCGCCGAGCACTATATTTTGCGTGTGCTGACGACATTTTTGTCGGTTTTTATAACAGTAGCTGCCTTTGCACCGCCAAGCGAAAGGCTCAATCGTGTTGCATCGCTTCGAACAGCAGCGCTGATGTGTACAGTCACTCGCTTTTTCTTCAACGACCTTGTCAAGACTTCTTCAGTACCGGCGTCAAATAAAAGCGATCGTGCTCGCCATCGTCTGCTTCCAGTTTATTCGGAGACCGTCTGGCGCAGGGGAGGAAGCGGAATTTGCGTAGAAGCAGGTTTGGAGCCGCAATTTTGTTTGCCGTTCAGTAGGCGCTCCGAGGACTCCGTCTCGAGTGACTCCGTTCGGAGCTGAGGGAGCCGCTACTGAACGCGCCCACTACCATACGACATGTTTGTGACCCTCAACGACATCAAGCGGATTGAGAAGGGCACACGACGCCGAGGCAGTAACCATATTTTGGAGGGAAGTTCGGTACGAAAGAATAAACGCCTTGGTATTGAACAAGGTGTGTGAATCATTGTCATTTGCTCGCCTCTTGCAGGTAGGTCTTAGTATGGCGTCTTTTTTCCCCCTACAGGTGCAGGCGATGAGAGATAGAACGTAGCCGAAGGCCACCCTGGACCTGTTCCAGCGTAGGAGCCCTCCCGTCGACACTGAGGCCACCCGCTGGGGGACTAAGAAAGAGCCAGTGGCAAAGAAAGCGTACCAGGAGTATTTCCGAGGGTAAAAGCGCTAAACACAACGGAAAAGTTAAAGAAACGAACAACACAAAGCACTCTGTATTGTTCTTTTTTTTTTACTTGTACTTTTTTTTTGCGTTTTTACCCTCGGAAGTGTAGATCACCAACTAGCCGAAGTGCATACCCTTCTACCAGGAGTACATGTGCAGAAGGCACAAGAACTTTGGCTCCGCGACGTTGGATTTTTGGTCGACGTCAAGGTTGTACCTACAGGTATCGCAATTTTGAATATGCAAAAGCATATTTGGTGTAATATCTTTTTTTATTTATATCGCAATGGCAACAGCTGTAACACTTCTGCAACAAATGATATGGTGTTGGTGGTCGACTTGACAGACCTGATCTAATACAGCAATTCCCATGTCTTGCGTGTGGAGGACCTATGCGCCAAGAACGATTGTAAACTCACTTTTATCGGCTCAGACAGCCTGTGCCTTAGCATGACTTGCCATTGTCAACATGGCTGTTTCTGCATTACACACCTTGGGGTCCTGTGGCTGCAGTTTCTGCTTCCTAGTGCTTAGCTTGAAGAAGATACTATAGTGGGCTCGGCACACGCCGACTGGACAACATGGCTAAACCGCCGATCCTTTTCTACCAGGTCATGTTCCTGCTGCTGTCCTGCACAGAAACCTGCACTCTTGGCAGTCATCCTGACGGTACAATCAGGAGCTCCGGAAGGAGCGAAGACAGCTATATCTACGGCGCATCATTGCATCTGGATTGTCGACACGTGCCGAACTTGGGGGAGGTGCCTCCTGGAACAGCTTCAGCGGCAACGGCGCTGCAATCGCTGCCCATAAAGACCAAGCCTGACCGGACCAACGCCAGTGGGCTCGGCACACGCCGACTGGACAACATGGCTAAACCGCCGATCCTTTTCTACCAGGTCAGTTGGGAAAATCTGACATCGTTTAGAGGCAGTTATTTTGTAATTGTCTCGCCGAGCCCACGGTATTGTTTGTTTCTGGTGAAGAGATGTGTATGTGTGATTAGCCTCTTGGTTTGCGGTGACGTTGAGTCAAACCCAGGCCCAACTGATCATGAGATTCTAATGGGAATTAATGCGAATATCCAAATACTGCTAGAGCGCACAAATGGTTTAGAGGAAAAGTTGGAAAACTTGACCACGAGGGTGACGTCGATTGAAGACCGTATGACGGCCCGGGCTGAGGAACTTCAAACGCATATTCAAGCCCTGGAGCACAAGATAGATGAGCTGGAAAACAGAGAACGAAGGAACAACTTGGTGATACATGGGCTGACGGAGAGTCCGCAGGAAAATTCGTCCTCGTTAAATACTACGGTAGTCAAGGAAATATTCGAAAAGCATTTGGAGGTATCGATAACAAGTACGTACGTATAGAGCGGATCCACCGTCTCGGAAAGCACAGAGAAGGCTCACAACGCCCCGTCAACTAGACTTATGGACTACGGGAAAAACAGCTGATACTTAAAAATGCTAAAAAATTAAAAGGCACAAATATATACATTGGTGAAGATTTTTCATACCGTGTTCGCTCAGTCAGGAGGCTTCTTTGGAACAGCTCACGAGCCAACAGGGAAAGGGAGGAAAAGGTGTATTTGTCATATGATAAGCTGAGGATAAATGGTGAAGTGTACATATGGGATGACCAGAAAAATGAAAAAGTGAAACAAGTACAAACTTCCAGCCAGCGCCGTACTCCCTGCGCATGACATAGAGAGGAAGAAAAAAAAAGAACTAAGACTGATATCCCTAAATGCACGAAGCTTAGTTAACAAAACTGACCAACTAGAAGCTTTAATTTATTGCTACGACCCGCATGTTTTTCTGATAAGCGAAACCTGGCTGAATGATAATATTCTTGATAACGAAGTCGTACCGCCAAACTATAGGTTAATTCGCAGGGATAGGTGCGGCAGAGGTGGCGGAGTAGCTATAGCGATAAAAGACAACTTGGTTTTTCAATCCATGGAGCATGTTGGTGACACTGAAAGTGTGTGGTGCAAGTTGGATTTCTTCGGAACTTGGATAACTGTTGGAACCGGTTTATAAAAGCCAGGATCATCCTCTGAGGACTTAGATAAAATCATGGATTACTTGATCGCGAACACTAACAGTCGAAGTAAATTGATAGTTGGAGGAGATTTGAACGCTCCGGACGTCATTTGGTCGGATGATGGTGTGGCTGTCCAGGGAACGAGGATGTCCGACTCGCTTCTACAATTGGCTTTCAGTCGCGGTCTCCGTCAAGTTGTTACGGAACCTACGCGTGTTACTGACACAACATGTTCGCTACTCGATCTTTTGTTTGTTATTAATCATTTCGATGGTTGTGAGGTTTCGGTTCATGACGGAATATCTGACCATAAGTTAGTATTGTTAAAATGTAATATTTCTGTTTCTAAGGCTAAACATTATGAAAAGAAGATGTACTATGATTTTGGTAGGGCAAATGATGAATCCGTTATTGACTATCTTGAGCAGTGCCTCGATAACTTCAATCAGCGGACTGAGGTAAATAAAATGTGGCTGAGCTTTAAGTGTATAGAGGACCATTGTCTTGCTTATTTTATTCCAAAAAAGACACAAAAAAATAAAACGCCGAAACCCGTGGATAACACGGGAAATTCTGCACGTCAAACGCAAGCTGAAAAGGCTTCGGAAGCGTCGATCTAATTATGTAAATCAGCAGGCGAGGCAACTAAAAAGCTTAATAAAATTGGCTAAAGAGACGTACTATACAAGGACGTTACCTGAATGTTTGCTATCTAACCCCGAAAAGTTCTGGCGTCACCTATCTCCTACAAAAAGTGGTATTAAACAGATATCTATTGACGGCAGCCTGGTGAGTGACAAGGCAATAATAGCCGTTAAGTTCAACCAGTTTTTCCAGTCTGTATTTACACGAGAGTCATGTCAGAACATTATTATTCCACCTGCTGATGACATGAGCAGTTTTATATCTGAGGAGGGTGTTGTTGCACTACTACTTTCACTCGATGAAAAAAAATCCCCGGGACCAGATGCTTTGCCGAATGCCTTCTTTAAAAGATATGCAGAATGGGTGGCCAAACACCTTGTACGAATATTTTCTATATCAATCAAGGATGCTGCATTACCGAATGACTGGCTAGTCGCTAGGGTTGTCTCTATAAAGAAATCTGGCAGAAGTGGCTCAATAGATAACTATCGTCCTATTTCCATGACTTGCACGGCCTGTAAATTACTAGAACATATCATAACCAAACAACTCGTTTCTTTTTTAGAAATGCATAATGTTCTAAACCCCAACCAACATGGTTTCCGCAGTGGCCTGTCAACGGTAACCCAGTTGATTGAATTTTACCATGAATTAGCCACTTACGTTAACAACCGTACGCAGGTTGATGCAGTGTTCATCGACCTGTCGAAGGCATTCGACCGGGTACCTCACCGCAGACTAATTAAGACATTAATAGACCTCAAAGTTCCCTTTTCTTTGACTAGGTGGATCAATGCATATCTTTCAAACCGTCAACAATTTGTGGATATAAATGGTACTTCCTCAGGGCTGTTAGATGTTCATTCTGGGGTGCCCCAAGGTTCTGTCTTGGGGCCCCTACTTTTCTAACTTACGTTAACAGTTTGTTCCCATCCCCTGATGATGTCCCAATTAAGCTAAGAATGTTGGCCGACGACTGCATCATTTACAGTCCCGTCTTTGCAATACAGGACCAGATAAAAGTGAGTGACGCGTTGGCTAACATTGCGTCTTGGTGTCGTGAAAATAACATGAAGATTAATATTAGCAAAACTCAGTACATGCATATTACAACAAAAAAAAAGCTATCTTAAACTTTAGCTATGAGGTTGCTGGCGTAGGGTTGACTGAAGTAGACAGTTACAAATATTTGGGAGTGATTTTGTCTAGTGACCTTGGGTGGAAAACGCATGTGGAGTATGTTAAAAAGCGGGCAACTAACATCACGATCATCTGGTGGGCTAGTTGGTTGATCATTATGTTGAATTAACAGCACAAATACGACAAGGAAGGATAGAAAAGGGAGACAGGATAGAGCGCTGAACTAACAACTGACGTTTAATGAAAAGGAGAAAGAGGAAAAGAACCCAAGAATGCTTTTAAAACATGCATAATGAAAACCCGCAAGAACATATGCTATAAGCTTGAGTTGCCTGAAAATGAATTGCTAAGAATCCTAAGCTTTAAGCTGCTTGCTTAAATGACTTTTTGAAAACGATTGAGTCCTGGGACGACGTGCATAGAAACTCCGGTAGAAAAAGAAAGAGGAAGTTCACGTTTAATGTATTCACAGATACATTCACAAAATATTCACAATATCTCACAGGAAACATCGACAGTCAGGTACGGATTTTCGCTCAATGTGAAAGACCTGTTTTATTCGATTCCACATTCAAAATTATTTGCAGCCGTCAAAGAGTGTATTGAGGCAAAGGGAACCACGTCCTTTCAAAACGAATTTGGAATTTCGGAAGAATCATTTCTAGAACTTTTGCAATTCTACCTTTCTGCCACGGTCGTTGCGTTTGAGGGCAAGACGTACTTGCAAAGAAAGGAATTTGTATAGGGTCGTGCGTGGCTCCAGTCCTCTGCGATATTTTTCTATCGCAGTGTGATCGGGCAATAGCTAATGCCCTTCCCATCGGCCAAGTTTCCCGTATTTTTAGGTACGTAGACGACTACCTGGTTCTCCTCACACAACGTCCGGCAGACAATGAATTACGAATATTCGACACCATACAATCCACCTTCTTGGAAAAAGGACAAGGGCTCAAGTTCACACATGAGTTACCGGTGAACACCGTCCTTCAATTCTTGGATCTACGACTGTCGTTCTTTGAACATCATACTTGTTGGAAGTACGCCCCAAGATCCAAGAAAGGCCTCCTGCAATACGATTCGGCACATTCGAAGATTATTAAGAGAGGAATTGTAAAAATAACTCCCTAAATGCGGCGCTAAAGAAATCCTGTGTACATTCAGCGGGGGACAGCTTTCATGATCAAGTGCAGCGTCTTCAGGATTCTGGCTATCCAAGTTCCATCTTGTATGACGTCGCCGAGTCCATTATCACCTCACGCGGACGACAGAAGATACAAAGGGACACAAATATCCGACCGGCTGTGCTTCCATACATTCACCGCATTTCCCACAACCTTAAGAAGATTGCATCGAAGTTTCACGTCAAAGTCGTGTTATCTGCACCGGACAAACTAAAGAAGTTGTGTCCGAAAATTAACAACAAGCAGCAGCAACAGGGTGTGTGCGGAGTTCAACATCAACAAAGATACGTCGAATGCCAATGTGCAGTCGTATACGAAATACCGTTTACTTGTGGGAATAGTGTATGTGGGTCAGACAGGAAGGTGTGTCAACGATCGTCTAAGAGAACATGCCCGTGTCACTAAAGTCGTCGCCAGCAGGCCACTTTGCCATACATGTCAGGGACTGCCAGTGCTCCGCCTTGTTCAGGAAAACAAAAATCCTGAAACGTTTCGGGGAACGACGAACTCGCGAGCTGTTACGAGGCACAGGTTATTCTGTCCAGTGGGGATGTTTGCGTAAGCGCGCCGTCCGTGGCCTTGTCACCAAAAGAACTTTATTTTTTAAGTCGCGATCTTTAACGATCCTTAGCATCTGTGAATATTTTAGTCGTAAACTTCCTCTTTCTTTTTTCTACCGGAGTTTCTATGCACGTCGTCCCAGGACTTAATCGTTTTCAAAAAGTCATTTAAGCGAGCAGCTTAAAGCTTAGTATTCTTAGCAATTCATTTTTAGGCAGCGTCAGAGTACCTAGTATAGCATATGTTCTTGCGGGTTTTCATTATGCATGTATTAAAAGCATTCTTGGGTTCTTTTTCCTCTTTCTCCTTTTCATTAAACGTCAGTTGTTAGTTCAGCGCTCTATCCTGTCTCCCTTGTCTATCCTTCCTTGTTGTATTCGCAACATAATGGGCAACTAACAAATTGTGGTACCTGAGGAGAACGCTGGGTAAATCTCCCCCTTCCGTTAAAATGCTTGCGTATAAGACAATTATTAGACCTGTGTTAGAATACGCGTCCGCAGTGTGGAGCCCATGGCAGAGCTTTCTGGTCAGAGAGCTCGAATATATTTAATCGTTAGCAGTGCATGTAGTTTTTTTCAGATTTCAGACGAACTACGTCTGTGACCGAGACTTAAAAGGAGAGCCAATATAAGCCCTCTGTCAAACAGAAGAGGGAGCCAACGGTTGAAGCTGTTCTTTCAGATTTTCAAAACCAGTATAAAATGATAGCTGATTTACTTAAAACCAAAAGTTTTTACTCGGAACGCTTGCATCACTCAAAGACCGTAGCCCTTATTTAAGCTCGAATAAATAGCTATAAACAATCTTTTTTGTGCATACAATTGATTTGTGGAACAGCCTTCCCGGTGATGTTGTCGATATTGATTCACTCTCTTCTCTCGAAAAAGCCGTAGATAGTATTTTTCAGTGCTAAGATTGCTTTTATTGCTGTTATGACATCATTTTTACTGTCTTTATTTTTTATTACTGATATTACTGCTGTTACATTTACTGCTGTACTGTTACTGTAATTACTAGTATTATATTTGGTTACTGTATTACTGTTGATATTGATTGATTCTCTTCTTTCAGAATAAGTCGTAGATATTATTTTTCGGTGCTAAGATTGCTTTTTGTTTAGAACTGTTGTGTTCATAATTTGAATGTTCGACACTGTATCACCCCACTCCTGCCTTGGCTCTATATTGGGCTGGCAGTATTGATAAATAAATAAATAAAAAATCGGACAACAGTTGTCGAAACTACTCTTCCGAATCCCCAGAAAGGTGCATCACCATGACTATATATTTTATTATCAAATCAATTCTTGTACATGCTATACTACCAATAGGAGGAACAAGCACCTAATGCTTTATTTCAACTGCACGCCACCACATATGTCGCTCTTCAGTGAAGCTGTAGATATAGCTGAAAAATGCATTAGAGCTCGCATAGAAAACTTAGTTCATGCTTCATATGTAAAAAATGTCAGGGCATGCTGTTATTATCACCCTTTTTCCTTCTTACTGGAAGTGTTCAGAATAACTTCCTTGGGGTCTCTTCAGACGGGATCTGGACCTGCAGCTGTCACGGTGTGGGCACCTGGAGGTCAAGTGCCCATGGTCATTGCGGCAGGAGACGTCCAGTGCCACACAGTACGAGTGCTTTAGAGATGACTTGCAACTAAAGGAGTTACAGAAGCACTACACACAGGTGCAGAAACAACTACATGTCTGCCGAAAGGAAGCGGCGCACTTGCTTGTATGGACGCCAAGCGATTGGAGTTTTGACGGTTGTGCCTGTTGACAGATGCTTGGCTGCTCCTGTACTGGAGAAGCACGAACATTCTGGGCTGACCATGTCATACAAGAGCCACTGTTTGTTTGTGGTGACCACCAATGAAAATGGAAGAGCGGTCCTGAGGGTATGAAGACAATGTGGTACCGGGGCCTAGCGAAAATAGTCTTTGCTTAGCCACTGTCATCACTTTTGTTAATGATTAATGAACCATAATTTGTATCCACAAAACCAGGCAGCAGAAACGTCGAATAGTACGCTACAAACCCCTAAGCACCACTCATAAAGCAATATCTCGAATAGACAGCTGCATTTTCGAAAAGAATGGGCGCGGTTGAGCAAGTCGCAACGACACATTTTCTCTCCTCAACTCTCGTAAAAAATATGAAACAGCACTCGCATTGCTGTATTGTACCCTTTTTATTAAAACGAATATGGCCATCCCTCCAAGTTATTGCCGTATGGATCATGTGTCGGGGTTTCCAGCGTCCCGTCATATGGTTTTGTTGCCTTGCTTTGGGAATTCCGGTTCATCACCCCTTTCAGTTTTGTCGATTGTGCTGGATCCTGTGCATAAGTTTCATTATCTATTGCTCTTTACTTATATTTCTTCGAACCGGCTAACATATCTAATACCGTGTATAATCTTCAAGCTGTGTATTTGCTGTGCATGAAATAAATGGTTCGCATATTTGAGGTTCGCACCCGGTGTCCGTGCTAGTGACTACATAGACCTTGACTTAACACAGCACTGAGCATTTTAAAGCGTTGTTGCCTTGGTGGCATTTTCAATTTCAGCCACAATGGTTACAATGAACCAGTGATCTAGTGATGTTGGACGTTGTCATCCTCCTGCGAGATAGGCAGGCTGCGACGAAAAGAGAAACAAACTTCATTATGATCTTTATTTTCCTACGATATGACCAAAAAAAGTGATCCCCAGTTAGGTAAAAAAAAAGACAAACAATAATTAGGGAGGTTAGAAAGTACACAAAATCATGTCATTTCTAGACAGCAAGACAGAACCGGAAACAGATCATTACAGTATATTTCCGTAGCAAATACAGAAACTAGTCAAAATTAACTGAAATGGCAGTCGTAGCGCGTATGCAACTCACTAAGTGAGAGCATGTGCAACTTGGTATTTCTACAACACTGTTCCCACAAACCCTCAATATTCTCCAACATCTAAAGCTTGCTTGATTGTCCCTGCCGCTAAATAAAGCATTTCTCCGCTTGGGCACCGTTTTGGCAGCTTTGAACATCTGTAAGTTTTCGCACAGCCTTATCACCACAATCATGCTATCAGTTGCTATCAGTCTTTGCTATCAGTTTGGAGAATATTCGTTCAAAGATGGAATCCGTGATTTCAGAGGACTTTTGCATTAGAATGAAATTGCACCTCATTAGGTAGGTCATGATTTTGCTTTTTGGATCAATATGTCGGGAAAAGGGGTGGGGGGAGATAAGAATCCCCTAAGGATTAATTCCCTAATTTTTTTAAATGCGATCCAACTTGTGAAGCAAAATATTGGAGACTGGTTGCAGTGTGCCAGCGTGACGCAGCTCGAAGCGTGTGGAGCGAAAGCACGTTGCAAAACCTGGAGGCATTCGGTTCAGTTTCCACCCATCTCGATCTGGATGAAAATTGTGCCAGCACGCGTTCGTGTAATTACTGCTTGCACGGTGCACTTTAAAGAGATACTACAATAAAATTTCGGCGCTTATTTTTGTGTTCATACGCGTTCAAAGGAGCAGTATCACATCGGACACACCACTATCTTGTTAAAAAAGACACGAAAAGGAATTTTAAAAGAAATTAGATGATTGGCAAAGAGCCCCTGATGGATGTCGCTAAAGCCTCGTTTGTAATGCCCGTCTAAAAACCTTGACAGGTAGTGACGATAACTCTCCCTCCTATAGTCCGTTGCAACTCAAGAAGGTAGGTCGAGGGTAAGACGGGCCGGGGAGGACGAAGCCGACGGAACGCTAAAGAGAGAGGTTTCCCCTCTCTTCTAGAGCGTTCCGTTTGGTTCCTCCTCCCGGCCCGTCTCACCATCGCCCTACCTTCTTGAGTTGTAACGGACTATAGAACTATACATGCTTTGAACCTGACGTCATCCCGACAGCTCTATGGCCAGCACAAGAGAAGAAGTGAGGGAGGAACTCCCCACTCAATGGGACTATTTTGTGTATCCCAGAGGTCGCCATTTTCCCTCTACAAGATTGCAGAAAACTAACCCGTCACTCAAAATTCACACAAAAGCAGCTTTGCGGTTAGTTGTGGACCGATCGCTTGCGTGCTTCGACCGTTTCGGTGGCTGGAACGGCTAGGACATCCTGACCACGTCGGCCTCGCCGCAGCTTTGCTCATCCCGAGACAGACTACGTCACGATTGCGCCGGATGTCAGGTGCTTTCCGTTGGCTGATCTCCGAGCGCTTGCCAGAGTGGGCCGTTTATAACGAAAAATGCAGCCATCAAGCTCAAAATACGAACGTGCGATTGCCATTCACGAATATTGTGGATCATATTCAGCCTATTTCTAAACACGACGGGTACATTTCAACTTTCGTTGAAGTATCCCTTTAAAGACCAAAGCTTAGCGGTTTTACTGGACACTGGCCAAACTACGCATCTGCAAAGGAAAGCCAAGTGTCTACATTTTGATAGCTGCCTAACTTAATGCTCTTAAGCATCTACACAACCCAGCTTTTTTAGAAAATACAAATTTAAATATAACAGTGTAAGAACTAAGGAGTAAAAGGTAATGAAAAGAGTTGCAGATAATTATTGTCATCCGCAGGGCCGAGAAAGCAACACTCGGTCATAGACTTCTAAAAGATCCGCGTTTATTTTGGTTGCGGTTGCAACTTTCGTCCTGCTTTCTTGTTCTCGAAAGTGCCAGTTCATCCTCGCCCCGAGCGCGACGCTCGAACCTTCTTTGCCGGGCGAACTTTCGAGATAGTGATGCACTGTAGATAAGCCGCTGCCCGCGACCTTGTCGAGTCAGTCTCGCTCTCGCTCTGTTACGCTGCCGAATCGCCGCCTGCTTTACTGCCGACGCACATTCTTTACTTTTTTTTTGTTTAGAGTTCGCCGATTAAAGCTTTATTTTTCAGTTCACTCTAACAGCTGGCTTCGAAAACTTCAAAAAAAAAAATGTCTGTGGCCACCGAGCTTTTCAGTATGTTCCTTTAATAAAGAAGCGCACTCAGGTTAGGCAGGTTGCCCTGCCTTAATCAGTGCACAGTACCTGCCTCACAAAAAGCCCCTACATCAATTTTCGCTTAAGGTTTGTGATGCCAGAGAATACGAGTAGGATGTTTGTGGCATGTCGCAGTAGCGTTATGGATGGGCAATCTATCCTGGAGAATTCTGAAAAACTTGATGCGACCAGTGGCACGCTCTACATGAACTCTTCTCTCTGACATTTTCCCGACTGTCTCCACTTCCTCTGCAGGGAGCTGTCGGTTGCCCTTTGTGTACGCTGGCACAACCAGCCTAGCTCCGATCCAACCAATGTCCTCGCGAATAAGGAGCCCCTAGTCAGCTAGAACAGTGTCCCCATTCTCGAGCTTGTCCAGCAGCCCACTTCTCTGCGTAAGCTTCTTGTACGACACTCTTCCTCCCCCTGCCTTTGAGATGAAGCTGACTACACCGCACGGCTTGGCACCCACAAGAAACTTTATAGTGTTACATGACTTCTAGTGCGAATACGTTTGCGAACGGGCGGTGAATGCTAGTGGCCGCTGAATGCGAACTTCTGAGCAGTCTATAATCACACGACATCGCGGATAGTACCGTACACCCCCGATGCAGCAAGGGTCGGCATTGTCCATGCAAAGTCTGGTCATGTAGGCCACATGATAAACTTCGAAAAAGTCTCTGCCAGTAAAGGAATTAGCTTTACCATTATGTTTGCAACTGACCCCTCCAAGGCTCCGACACATGAACCGGAAAGCAACGTCGCGGTTCAGCAGAGCGGGACGCAGCTTAGCAAGCACCATGAACACAGCATCTCCAAGGGACACAGCTCTTGGCACGTACTTCGTGCCTTCTTGCACCAGCTGTACAATCAGCGAGAACATGACCATACTCGGCAAGCCGGTATAAGACTGCACGGCAAGCCGGTATAAGATACAGAAGACGTACCTCCTTCTGCAGGGTTTCAAACTTGGAAGCTGAAAAGCAGGCCACATTTTGTACAAATATTAGTACCACTGTAGAATTGAGACAGATTTTAAACGGTGTCCCACCGACTTACAGCAGATGAAACAAGAAACTGCCACCACCACATCTGTTGGAGTTGAAGTCTCGGCGATGAGCCTTTCCGAGCATAAGCTTCTCAGAACAATAAGCAAATAAGAAAGAATAGACAAGAATAATACAGGAATACATGTTTCACTAAAAATTCATAGTAGGCGCCACGGGGTCGAGAAATGTCACCCTGGTATACGGCATGGAAACCGAAACTAAGCAGGGGAAGAGCGCCGGTAACGTTTTTGTTCCAAAGTAAGTGACAGGGTTTACGAATCAGAGGTTTATCGTATCGCTCTCAAGAGCAGTGCCTTATCAACCACGTATGACGTGTACCTAAATGCTCCAGCGCATTTCCCATGTGGGCTGCCTTATGCCGATGATTGTGGAGCTCCCTGATGAACACAAATCTAATCTAAGCACCAAAAAAGCATAGAAACATGAAGATGTTTTTCTGTTATTGCCGTACAATGTATCAGTCATCACATCAAAAGTGGGAGTGTAACAAAAAAAACAAAAAAACAGCCCGCGAGTGGCCAGGCTGCGCGGGCAGATGATGCATACAGTCTCTCCAGCCGCTGCAAAGGCAAATTGTTGTGTGTATGTTTATAAAGCCGGTAGTTAGTCTGTCTCAGCTGCAAATGAGCAATTTAGCCAGTGTGGCCCAACCACTAACCCGGGGTTTTTAACGTGCACCACGCAGTAGTGATACACGACCGCACGCCGGTACGATGTTCATCCAGATCGAAACGGGCAGGTGTGGGGATTGAACCCAGGATCCCTGGGCTCTGCAGCGCGAGCTTTCGCTCCACGTGCTCCGAACTGGTGTGCGCTCCTAGTGAAAAAAGTCATTTGTATAAGAAATTTCTCATGTCCAATAAACACATATCGATCATACAGAGATATATAAGAACATATGAGAACCATATGAGAACCACATAAGAACGATATAAGAACTATATAAGATATATAAGAACCATATAGAAAAGTCTTAAGAAACTTCTCAGAAGTTTTTTATATGAGTGCTTGTGTGTTCTTATATATCTTATATAGTTCTTATATAGTTCTTATTTGGTTCTTATATAGTTTTTATATGTTCTTATATGTTCTTATATATCTTGCGTGATTCATATGTGTTTAGTGGACACGAGAAATTTCTCACTGCATATAAGAATTTTCAATAGGGCTAGAACCATCTCGGCCACCGATCCTTCTTTTTTTTTCTTTATTGCAAGATTTTGACAGTGAACAAAGATTCACAATGCACGATACATTTCAATTGGGCATGTACAATAATACATTGTCGACGTTAGTGAAGATGATAATAAAACGCCACCTGCAAGGTATTGAGAGAGCGGTGAGAATTGTTGAAATTTTCTGATCATCGACAGCTTCCAAAGGGCCGGCAACCACTCAAGTTCCAGACATATTTTCTGGTACACAGTTGCTATCAAGTTTACATTTTCAATGAAATAATACCGTACGGGACGGGCATCCAGATCCGCATGACGAACTGTCATCCTACATGTCCAAATAGGATGCAGGCCCGGTAAAAATACGAGCTAATATGGGAAAGGCGTCTCCTCCACAGACAAGAAACGTATTCCACGAGCCATGAGCGGTAGGTCTTTTTTGAGAGTGCGTTGGAGCACGTCCCAGAACAGGATAGCATCCCAGCAGTCCAGGAACACGTGCTCCACGGTCTCCGGTCTCTTGCACAAAAAACAATCCTCGCCCCCATGATACAAACATGCCCTTTTTCGCTAACCATCTCTTTACTGGCAGCGTGTTGGTATGTAGTTTAAAATTTTTAAATAAAAGGTTTTCACAGATCCGGGAACTAGCATTCTTTTCACGCGGGAAAGAACATCATGGTCAGTACTGTCGGAGAATAAAGAGCGATACAGTGGGACGGAGAAAAGGCATTCAACAAGATCTCGCGTCAGATACTTTCGTGTGACAGAGTAAAAGCACTCTCTTAAAAATTGCACACTTAGAAATTGGTATGCACAAACAACCTCTCTAAGGAAGCCCGTTACTTTGCCTTTACATAAGTCAGACGTCGAAACAATGAACTCGGATAGCTCTCTGAACAACCACACCACGGATGACAGTTCTCACAAACGGGTCAGCCAGGTCTCACAAAAATAAAAACTGCGAAACCATCTGTCGTATGAACAAATGCGACAAACTAAGTCCCCCAACTTCATGCGGCGAAAAAGGTTATCTCGTCTAGTTCTTTCCCACGTTGACTTTCCATATGTACACGGCCATCGCACGGTGCATGCGTTGCAAATGCACACGAGAGCAGTGTCGAACCTGTAACAGGTACCGAATCTTTGCAACAAAAAATAAATTACACACCGTTACCCGTGCGAAGATATAAAATTCTTTGCCACCCCACTTCGTGGCTTTAAGACTCATTTCCTCTGTTTCGCTACGCCAGAGCTCGTTGCTTTCACGGTTATTGTTCAAAGGCACTCCCAAATATACACTGGGCTCTGTGGACCACTTATAAGATTTAAACACACGCAGAGTCACGTCCCAGTTGCCGATGCGAGATCCCCAAGCATTTCGCCCAGTTCACAGCACAGGCTGTTTGGGCGCAGTATGATCAAGTGAGTTGAACAGCCGCTAAGACGCTCTCTCTATCACTACGAAATATCGCAATAGCATCGTACGCTAATATTTTAACATCACATGCATTTAAAAGAAAAATCAAGTATGTTCTCACTCTTTATGAGACTTAGGCAGTAGGGCTCAAGAAATATAGCGAACGACAATGGGGAAAGTGAGCACCCTTGCCGAACAGAAGATAACACAGAAATGCGTTTAGTTACTTGTTTGTTAATTACAAGACTAGTCATGCAGTTACATAGGCCATCTTTACTCCATCAAAAATAATTTTACCCACGCCCCGATCCCCCTTCCAGCCGCTGCTTGCACGTCATATTTAACAGTTGAGCACACTGTATCTAGTGCCACCTGCTCCAGTGTTAGAGGTGGCTCAGCTATGTCACATTTGGGGTCATGGTCCGTTTTTTGACTGCTTGCAGCGTCCAAAGTAAGCAACAATAGGAGTTGTGAGACAAGATGGAATATGCACACCTGTGTTAAAGATTTAATAACATACTACTTTGTAATTAAAGGATGTTCATAAGAATGGAGCATCGTAAGCAGATACAGCAAACAACCAATAGACCGATCTCACCAGCTCTTCTGTGCATGCTTGGCAGCACCAAAAATGTAGTTCACAGGGGTCAGACGGCAGTGCACCAGACTGCTCGTGCCGTTTCAAGGTCTGCTCGCGCAGGCCCACGGCAGGAGGTTTTGTGAATTACGGCAGCGATGGTGTGGTTAACTGACCAGTGAGAACAGTCTATCAAAGGAAAGGTAGAGCAGTTTTGTATTTAATGAGGAACACAACTTGCGTTCATTTCGCCTTCAGTTCAATATATAGAACAATTATGTTTCAATTCAACATGACGGTGGGACATGAAAGTGATTTTAAAACAGAGCTGAAGCCATGCCCTTCTGGCATTCGGCAGCCAAACGCTCCGTCGATGATGTCACATACAGTGGCACTTTTTCGTGTTGTCTTGCGTTTAACAATGCTTGCGAAGCAAATGGTTTGAATATTCGGGTTCACAGGGTAAAAATTAATAAATTTGAATTTAGGTTTTTTTTTTGTGAAGAACCTCTCCATAGAAAAAAATTGGTTGTGTGTATGTTTATACAGCTTAAAACTCTGGTCTGTCTCAACGGACGACGAGTCTCCCTGCTGTAGATGAGAAATTTATCCAGTGCAATACAACCGCTAGCCTGGGGTCTTTGATGTGCACCACGCAGTAGTGATACACGACCGCACGCCGGTACAATGCTCATCCAGATCGAAACGGGCAGGGGTGGGGATTGAGACCAGGATCCTGGGTTCTGTAGCGCGAGCTTTCGCTCCACGTGCTCCGAGCTGCTGGTGTGCGCTAGCCCACTCGGCCACCGATCCCCCAACCTCCGTAGCTTCCCTTTAAAACTGCTGTGCGCTGTCAGTTCTGAGGTTATGTTAAGTACCTGGTGCTGTGTGGTCCTGTGTTAGGGGTATGTCACCTTCGGAGCCTTGGTCTGTCTCTGTACTGCTTGCAGCTTCTAAAGTAAGCAACAAGAAGAGTTGTAAGATAAGGTAGAAGGTCCACACCTACGTCTTACATTGCCTAATCTAGTACTATGTAATTAAGGGATGTTCCCACAAATACGGCACCAATAGCAGACAGAGCAAACAACCCAATTGACGTGTGCGCTGTAAGTTCGGAGCTTATGTTGTGCACTACAGTGGAAAAAAGTCCCCAGGACACACCAGCAGGGACTGAACCGCGTCGCTTTGCCACCTGCTGGTGACTCACCTGGCTTTGAGACCACAGAAGAGCGCATGCAAATCCTACTGTGCCTGCAGAGAGGTGTGCTTACCGGCTCTTCTACGATGTAGTGCTTGCCGCAGTATCTGGCGCGAGGCACCACTTCGGCGGTCGCAGGTGATGGATGCCTGCCTCGGATGCAGCGACTAGAGAGAGCGCTGGCGGCTCTGGGGCCCATATCGCTGACCGATAGCGAGCCTGGCTTTCCGAATCCGGTTATTCAATTTTTCTCTTTGTAGTGTAATTATAAGGGCACACTGGATGATATGGCATCAATAAAGCGACAAGTCACGCCAGTCAATTGAGCAATAAGCTCATTTTTTAAAGCCGAGGTGGTTTGATCGGGCGATTTACACGGCAAAGCTAAAAGCGCTATCTTCAATCATGGCACCTCACGCCAGATTCTGTGGCAAGCATTGAGACGCGAACAGCGGAAAAACACACGCCTGCAAGCACAGTAGGACGTAAAAGCACTCTTCTGCGGTCTCGAAACCAGACAAGCCATTGGCAGATGGCAAAGCGGTGTCTGTTGTCACCACTCACATGTCCTGGGGAGTTGGGTCCGCGGTAGTACCCGATGCTGTATGCTTTAGTGTTGGGGGTGTGGCAGTTTTGGAGTTTCGTGCTGTCCCGGCAGTGCTTGCACCGCTAAAGTAAGCAACAAGAAGAGTTGTGGGATAAGTTAGAAGATGCACACCTGTGTTCAAGATTTCATAACCTATTACCATGTAATTAGAGATGTTCTCACAAATAAGGCACCAAACGCAGGCACAGCAAACAGCCAATCGACGCGTGCATTGGTAATTAACGAGCTTATGTTATCACCTGGTGCCGTGTGGTCCTGTGTTAGGGGTATGACACCTTCGGAGCCTTGTTCTGTCTCGGGAATGTTTGCAGCTCCTAAAGTAAGCAACAAGAAGAGTTGTGAGATAATGCACACCTGTTTCGAGATTTCATAACCTACTACCATGTAATTAGAGATGTTCACACAAATAGGGCACCAGAAGCAGGCACAGCAAACAACCAATTGACTTGTGCACTGCAATTCCCGAGCTTATGATATGCACCTGGTACTGTGTGCTCCCGTGTTAGGGGTATGGCAGCCTTTCATGTCTCGGTCTGTTCTCGGACTGCTTTCAGTGTCTAAAGTAATTAATAGGAGGGGCTGTGAGACAATATAGAGGTTGCACACCTTTGTTCGACGTTTTCTAATCCACTACCATGTAATTTAGAGATGTTCACACAAACTGGGCACCCAAAGCGGTTAGCTACGAAAAGTAGCCAATTAAAAGCAGGCTTACGTTCCGCAGTTGACACTGGTTGCTGCGACATCGCCTGTGCCTGAGGACCAGGAGGGTAACCTGCTGCTGCGAAACCAGCGGCATCTGAAATTACCAAAAGTCGACTTATCGGATGTTTTAGTTCCGTCCAAGAGCATCCATACGACATATCACACGACTAGCGTAAACGCGTGCGCGACTGTCATAAATGGTCCACGCCGCCACTGCTTGCGGACACGCTCTACAGGAATATTTTACTCACTGGTTAAATATCGCTGCTGGTACCGCTTGCAAGACAGGAACATGGCGAACCGAGCTTACTCCGGCGGCGTTCCGCCCGCTCATATCTGTCAACACGGCCTGGTTGCTCTTTGCTTGAAAGCGAAAACACTCGGAACAAGGTCCGGGTGTTCAGAGTCGCTTGACGGTGCTCCTGCGTTCATGATGTAATATGAAATATAATTCCTACGAAAGTGTCCGTGAACCCACCTGTAGAAAGTGCTTCCCGCACAAGCGATCGTGGTCCGACGGCCTTCACTTGTCTCTTTTTACCTCACCTATCCAGCTTCCCCGGCGGATTGGGCAGGCAGGAAAAACGTGGAAACTTACGCTCGACCATTTCCTCAACCTTTCTGCACAGCCCGAAGAAACACAACTCTGCGGAATTTCAACGTGCACGCAAATAAACTTGATTGACTACAGAAACGCCAGCTTCAGACCGGAAG
>JAZHYW010014231.1:0-79674 GCA_037355805.1 Ixodes ricinus
AAAAACTTCATACTTAGCGCGGTTTCCAGCGCGGCGTTTATCGTCCTCGATCACGGCAGGTAATATTTCTTCAGCGAATTTGTTTTTCCGATTGCGCTTCACATTTTTGCAACGTAATTTTTTTTTTTTAGAAAAACATTTAGATTTTTTGGAACATAAAGAGCAACTTACTTGCACGGGTTCTCAACTGTTTTTTCACCAACTGCCCGCGGCCACACCGAGTCGAAACACCGTTTGGGAATATTTTCACCTTTCTCGCTTGGTGTTGGTTCTTGAACGCTTGTACAGAAAATGACGCTCCCAACTACACTCGATGCGTAAATCACAGTATGCGGAGAGGAGAAATAACGCGCGGGTTTCATCGACGCTTTCAGTGCGCCCCAAAATTAGAGACGCCGCCCATAGGTGACCTCATGCCGCTTGGCCCAAATACTGAGCCACTGAAACAGGTGCTGACGAGCCCGGCACGAAACAAACCTGCGTTGATGAGGACACTGATGAAACAGGTGCTGACAAATTCGACATGGAACCTGCGTCGATGAGAACGCTCTCAAGGAAGCCATCAATTTATCGTGTGGCCACACTGACAGAGTACGTTGGGACTTCATCCAAACCGTCGGAGCTAGGGCCTGTTCCACTTAGTGGCAACCTTTGATCCAACAAAAGTTCGACTCAAGTTCGACTATTGTGCGCATCGCGGAAATTGATAACGAGCTGACGCGCATGGCGGAGAAATTAACTAACTAAATCATTGCACTCATTAAATGGAAAAGAAATTAGAGCAAAACAACTTAGGTTTTTATGTGAGTTATGTGGATGTAGGGAGCAATGTGGTGCAGGTATAGTACCAGGACTGATGTATGCGGACGACACAGTACTCATGGCAGATAACCGGGGTGCATTACAGGAACTATAGCTGGAATATGTGGAGAGGAAGGGGACACCTTGGGCACGAGTTTTAGTAGTGACATGTCTGGAGTAATGGTGATAAACTGCGAAAAGAGGGAACCCTGAGGGTACAAGACATTGTAATGGAACATGTAGGAAAATACAAATACGTGGGAGTCTGGCTCAATGAGGGAAGGGAATATCTAGAGGAACATGAAGAGAATATAATTAGAAAACGGAAAATAAATGAACCTATTATGAAGCTCAAGGCACTTTGGAACTATAATAGATATAAAGTGGTCAAGGGTATGTGGAAAGGGAGATGGGGCCAGGACTGTTTTATTGACAGTAGGGTAGAGTTGTGCGAATATTCTAAATTTCGAATAGTAGTTTCGAATAATACACTATTCGATATTCGCTTCGAGAAGAACTGCACTATTCGCGTTTTTCGAAGTCTTGATTGCGGCGGGTTAGCTCCGTAGAGTGCGCTTCCTACCAAGCAGCGGTGCACTGCGGAGAACAGGTACCCACAGAAGCGAGCTCCGCGGGTGTTGCTTCTCTGCATCACATCGTCACTCGGTTAGAAGCGCACTCAACGGGGTAACCCGCCGCGATAAACACTTGGAAAAGTATGAATATCGCAATTGCGTGCTTGGAAGAAAAGCACACATTCAAAGCGGGATGGTGCACGCGTGCTGGCTGTATTTTAAAATAAATGAAAAATCTGTGAATGTGTATATCTACATTATAGTAAAAGCTTCAAAATTAAACTGACTGTTATGCAAGACTATACTATGTCAGGCAGAGACGCCCTTACAACCTGCAATCAGCATGCACAATTCATTCTTTTTTAACTCGAGATTAAAGAAATAATATTTAATATAGCAAGATTTGTAAATTTCAACTGAGTATAAATGGCCATCTCTATAGGATTCATTTTATGTCAAATCCATTGTTTACTTGCCATCCCAAGACATCAGACCTTCTGAGGTCACAGTTCATAAATATAGACAGATTAAACTTAGCTTATAAATGATCAAAAGGAATAACCTTCACAGGTTTAGCTGGGATTTCGTCTAAGCATTATGCTATGGTAGTGAAAGGCGTGGAAAAACTATTCGATATTCGAATCGAAAATATTCGGCCGAAACCACTATTCACGTCGAATTCGCTTCGAACTCAAAATCCACTATTCGCACAAAACTACACTAGGGTACTGTGCATGAAATCGGAGGTTCAATCAGGATTAGAAATTCGACAAAGATGCGTGAGCAGATTGGCACTGGGAGCACATGGGAAGACACCAAATTAGGGAGTGCAAGGGGACATGGGCAGTTCGTCTTTTGAGAAAAAGGAGGCAATTAGTAAGCTAAAATTTGAACAAAGGTTAACCGAATTGAATGATACGCGGTGGGCACGGATGGTATTCAGGTATTTATACATAAAACTTCAAACACAAAATAAACAAACCGAACCCGAAAGCTTACATTTAAATACTTATACACTAGTAATGGGACTGAGCAGACTACTTCACTGGAAAAGGGAGTGAAAGAGGCAGAAATGAAAGTGTGGGAGGGAAGAATGCAGAAACAAAAATCAGCTCTAACTATGTACTGGTCACAAAAACAAGACATAAGAAAGGAAAATTTGTTTGACAATTCACTAGGAAGTTTTTTACTGTTCGAGGTTTGAACGGGAGTTTCGAGGACAAAGTTTCAGGAGACGTACACATTGCTGCATGCCATAATGAGAGCGAGACACTAGAAAATTTGGTTTTGAAGTGCGTTAGGCTTCGGCCTGCCCTCCCTGAGGGGGTAACGGATTTGGCGGGGCCCTGGGTTTTGCTTGCATGAGGTTTTGCTCACGAAGAGGCAATTAGAAGACTGGTAGAAATTAGCTAGGGAAAACTGAATGATGCACAACTTACTAGCACTCCTGGGGACAAGCGGGACAGTGGAAAATTGGGACTCCCTGTCGCGTGGCACCATCCCAAAGCCTCAGCCCTGTCTCTGATTAGTTGGCCCGGTGTTGAGGTAACGCCGACTAGGTTTGATCGAGAGGAACATTGGCGATTCCCTCGCCGGGGAAGAAGGCGGAGGCTGACGTTTTTAGTTTTTTTGCCCGCTCTCCCAAAGGTCATGCTGGTGATAGTTCGGGAGAGAAAATTGCCTTAGAAGGGCGGGAGGAATCATATGTTTGTATTCTTAGACTTAGGCTAGGTGGCGTTACAAAGCGTACAGCCAGTAATATCCATCATCCATCCATGGTCAAGTTTTGCCAAAAGTTGGAAGGTTCGGAGATTTAGTGGAACCCACCAATGGTTGCCATCGTAAAACTGAAAGACAAAAAAAAGGAAATGTATTTTAATTTCGCGCAGGAAATGTAATTTAATCCCACAGAAATTTTATTTTAACCTATATTTTAATCCCTCAGAAAATGTCTTTAATCCCACTGGTGTTGGTGCGGGTCAGGATGAAAGAATAAACATGTAAGGCAAGGACAGCACAACTACATCTTTCAATTGTGGCCGTGCTGTCCTTGTCTTACATATTTATTCCTTCTGTTCAATCCAAAAACAGTGTGTTTTGAGCTGCTCTGGATATTTATTTATAAGCTTTTCTGAGCTCGAGAGACCTATTAATTCCCGCTAAATCCTTAGATCCGGCTGCAGCAGGACGCTACGAGCCACCCCAGCCACTCCAGCTCAGTGAACGTATAGCTCGGGACGACGTAAAAAACGAGAAACGATCGCAAAATGTTTATGTATAGGATCACGGTGTAAGAACCGGATGCGACAGCTTTACCGGCCCCGAATGAATTCGACTGCGTAGTCTGTATGGCAGCTATGAGGACCACCATTTTGGACTCGAGTCGCTGCACCCATGCAGAGCTGCCTCAAAGCATCGAAGAAAAGCTTTTTGGAGCTCTCGAAAATCGAGCAAAATGAACACCCTTCGACTCAACAGGCTGCAGATGCATCGATCGTAATCTCCCGCCAAACATTTTTGCACTTGTAAAATCTACTTCGGAAACGCGGTGGTCCGTTTCATTAATTCGACGTTGTTGCTGTTGGTATTCAAAGAAATGTTATCGCATTTAATATCGCATTTAAAGGGCACTGCAACTCTGGTAGGATGCACTGTTTTGGGGTTAGGGGGGAGGGGGGGGGGCGGTCGAATCTGGGGATGTTTTTGTGCAGTTCATTTTCCCACAACCTCGGTGTTTTTCGGCATCCAGTTCGGTCTAGGGAAAAATTGGCTTTAAACGGGGCCTGCGTCAACGAAAACAGCACAAGGCCCTGGGATTCCCCAAGCTGCGGGAACAGAGATGAAAGTAATGGCATTACTGTAATGAAATTGCAGTAGTTATATTGCTTTTGTGATAGTGCGTAATGTACGTAATTAATCACTTTTCTTGAACGGTAATTTAGTAATATAATGAATTACTTTCAGGCAGTAATTTGGAGAAAATCACTCAGTACTTTTGAAATTACTTTTGTCCCAGACAATAAAGTTCGTTTGCGAGCTTTTTAAAAAAAAGGAGAACAAATATTTTGCATGGTGAAATGTCGTGAAAGAGACATCAGAGCAAATAAACGACGGCCAGCTGAGCGCAAAGCCTCGTACGATGAACTCGACAAACGCACAAAGGCGGGCTGGAAAGGCGAAGAAGCAAAACTTACGCGTAAAGACATCGCTGGAGGGCCACGGCTCACGAACTTCAGCAAGACAGATTCACGGCGTCTCGTCATCACGACGATACTAGACCTCGTTCATCGCTAAGCTGACAGTGCGGTGGGAGCTACGAGCTCACCAGAACCAATCAACCACCTTCCTTTAATCGCCTGACTCGTCCCTTTCTCTGCGCGTGGGTTTGGACGAGAGCGTGGTTACGTGGCGAAAGATAGACGTGTGACTGTTCCAACGAGCACCTAGCTTCCACCGCACTGTCAGCTTAATGATGAATGGGTTATAGGCTGCAAGGCGAACGGCACATCACCAGTGAGGTCTCCACCTTTTAAAACTTCAGAGGAGAAGACAAACAGATCCCCAGCTCTTGCTCTTTCGTCAAGCAAGGTCAGACCGCACGCTTTGACCATTGTGAACAACAAACGACCGGAATAAATAGTTAATCCCTAATGCCTAGTCAAGGCCCCAGAACGTTTCGTGCGTATTTCACTTGTTAAAAAAGGTGGTTTTTGAGTCGGAAAAGACGGGAATCAAGACAAAGCAGGTGATGCTCGCGGTATGCCTCGCTCGCTGCCTTTCCTTAGGGAAGTTTATTCGAGAATGAGCCTATGAGCAGATATCGCCACCCCTGTGTTGGGAAAGTACCCATTCTAGGAAACTCGCGCTATCCCTTTCCTCAACTGGCGACGCTTCATGCCTAGCAAATATCCAGCCCCCTTGTGTGACAACGCGCAATAACTTGGGCTCTTTGGGTGTTTGGGAACAATACCCTTGAGAAGGATGACCAGGAATACCTGCCCGACTATACTCAGTTTCACCTGACGTCCGGATCCGTAGCGGACGCTACTGAGCCCTCCAGCCAATGCCCGCTCTCGGACGTAGTTCGTGATGCGTTTTCCGCACGTCGCTGTGCCTCTTTCTCCAAGTCACGTGACCCGCACACGGCCTGGATTGGCTCCGATGGCTCGTAGCATCCGTTGCGCTCGGACGTTTGATTACGTCCGAGGCGGAAGGGAAACGTTTCATGTGACGACTCCTTGAAAGAACGAGCTTCCATGGCCCGACTTAACATACTGACAAGGACTATAACATCTTATAAACCAAGAAGATGGAAACGTATCACCCTTTAGCTAAGGACCTTCTCTGTTGAATGAACAGTGAAACCAGTGACTCGACTGTCTTAGAGTCACATCTAAAGAAGGAGCTATTCATAATGTTTAACACTTATTTCGTGTGCGCCAGCAAAATAACTGCTCACCAGTGGCGTATACCAACTTGTTTTTGAGTGGGGAGGGGGGAAGGGGGCAGACCAGACCCCCCCCCCCCACCCCACCCAGGGCCGGGGGCGGTGCCTTTGGTATCCCTTGGGAACCGCTGGCTAGTGTTTGCCGTGCCCAGTGGCTGCTGTTTCAGGGGGAGGGGGGGCATGCCTTGCCCCCCTCCCCACTCTGAGAGCCGGGGGGGGGGCAAGCGCCCCCTTGCCCTCCCCCTCCCCGGTTGGTACGCCCATGCTATTCACTATGGTTCACTTTGAGGCGCATAAGGCTGTTACGGCGTAAAAAGGAATATCTGAGTTTTGGTACATAATACTACATATACTGTAAATACAATGAGCACGAATTACTACCTCAAGGTATGTCAAAGTAATTTCATTACTTTTGAAAAGTAATTGTAATGTGATGTCATTACATTTAGACTGCGGTAATTTGTAATGTAATTTAATTATATTTTTGCAATTTTCAGAAAAGTAATTAGTAATGTAATTTAGTTACTTTTTGAAAGTAAGTTTTGCCATCTCTGGCAGGGAACATGCGCCCAAAGACTCGAAAAACGTCCCGGTGCCGTACAGAAAAGGAAACGAAGAGTGCGGCTCGTGTTGAAAGAAGCAGTTTCACAAAGAGTTCGGCTGGGGCCGTGTTCCGAGTCGTGGCAAAGATTTATTACATGGGAGCTTGGGGTTTTCTTATTCCCGGTTTTGATAACACCGGCTCGGGGTTCCTTTCCAGGGTTTATTAGTATTTACCAAAAACACAGAGAGAAAGAGAAAAAATTAAAACACTAGCAGAAGTTGTTTAGCCGGTGTTCCAAACGAGCGTTTAAAACTCTGTATATCGACCGCATTCGTTCCACGTTATGAAAACTGTAGAGAGACAGACGAAAACCGACTACGTCTGACGAAATTCAAGATCGAACTGATCCGGCTTTTTAATTCCACACGATCTTCTTCTTTTTCCCAGTGGCTATCGCCACAAAACAAACTTTGTGATAAAAGTTAAATTTTTTTGGTCGTGATACGTTGTAAAGTTGTTTCAAATAATGGTAGGCCAAGTTGCGATCCCGAACAGCTGATGTCTCGTCCCCACGTAAGAGATTACACCGAAGGCGCCACGAGCGAGGAAGAGGACCCCCGCTCAGAGGTTCGACCGAAACGTCACATCAGAGCTCTCTCCCGTTCATATTCTCAGCGATAGTTTTCTTTCTACTATCTCGTAAAAGAAAAATGTCGAAAGGTTCGCAGAAAGATTGGAAGCACATTGACCCGCGCAGGAAACCACAATGCAGCGTGTTTTGGAAGAAAGAAATGCCTTGTTCTCATTATCCCATGCTAAAGACGTGTCTCTTCCTTGCAGAACCGTGGCTGGTCAACTCCCTGGAACGGTTGGAGTTTGATGGTAAAAAAAAGCGTGAGCTTTTAAAGCACGTTTTCTTCGTGTGTTTCTGTTTTTTGTCGTACTCTCTTGTTTTTGGAATACTTGGCTGCAACCTCAGAGGACAGCTCGCGTCCAGCATGCACAAAGTTTTTCCTGTTCTTTTTTTGTTTGTTTATTTTTCTCCTTTGAAATAAAACGATGTATGCTCTGTTTCATACTTAAGGTCGGTTCTCACATGCAGCGAAGCGCTTTTGTAGCGCTCCTCACGTGCCGTCAGCTACTTATCGTCTGCCATGAGCAACAGTTTTGACGGTGAGATACAAAGCTGGTGAACGCTGCCGTCAGCACGCGCTTAGCGCGAGGTTAGCGCTACGCTTGTAGCGCTCCGCTGCATGTGTGAACAGGCCTTCAGTGTGCAATGCTGTCGAGGCTACTGGCGCGAGCATGGGGCTTGATCTCGTTGATCATTTGCACGCGCTCTCGCGCAAACAAAACCATAGATGAAGCCACGCGCTCGCGCCAGCTTTGACAGCGTTGCACGCTAAGTGTGAAAGAGACTATAGTGTGACGCGAAGCGCTCATTTAGGGCACCAGCTGAAGAGGTGAACGTTGATGCTCGCCAATACCTTGACCCAGTGAAATGCGAAAAAAATGCCCACGTCGTGTTTGCTTTACATCTGTCGCGCAATGCACTGGAAAACACGCGTGCGCAGAGCACGGCACACTTAGCGCGCACACGGGGTTCCCGGTATTTCTGTCGTATTTATTTTTATCTCTCTTACACCTATAAAGCTGGGAAGGCCCCTACGCACAGTTGAGTTTGGGAGTGTTTGACTGCGTTTCGGCTGCGAGACACCAGGACATCCCTGCTTCTTATGTCGCGTGCCAAGCTATTCCTTGAATTGGATTCCACACCTCGTACGAAGCACAGATGTGCCGGTGACTCGCTTTCGTCTCTTGACGCAACGCAGTCAGGCGCAATCGAAAGCAACTGTTCGCAGGGGACGTTACGGCACCAGTACAGGCGGTAAGATTTGTTCTTCGAAGCGTAAACAAGATGCGGAGAAGCGGGAATGTTCTATCCGCGCGCAAGAGGTGTCGCGCAGTGTGCACATTTCAAGCCATGCCTTTGAGCAGTGGCGTCAGAACGGTAGTCCACCCGCTCCTCTCGCAAAGCCCTGGAAAAACCAAAACAACAAATCTCTCCTAAAAATAAAATAAATATAGGAAAGTTATTGAGATTGACACATTTAGTTAGGCTGTTTCTAATGTCATTCCAGTGGTAAAAAAAGGCGTGTAAATAAGCGAATAAACATAATGAAATTAAGCTTTTCACAAACTTGTTTCACCATTAGGGACTTTTAGCAACCGCAACCGTGTTCCGCGTACCAATTATGCTTTCTATAACCGATGAAAGGGTGAGGTTAAGCCGTCATAAATAATATTAGTTGTTATCAGTGGCGCAGCCAGGAATTTTTTTCGTTGGGGGGGGGGGGGGCAGATGTGGCTGGGATGTCCATCACTTGGGGTGCGGAGAAAGGGAGAGGGGTAAAAATGCATGGGCTGAACTGACGTCACATCGCATACTTTTGACCACCATGTAAGAGGAGGAGAGGGAAGCTCTGCTTTTTTAAGAATTTTGAGTGACGGGTTAATCTTCTATAATCTTCTGGGAGGAGAATGGCAACGTCTGTGCAAATCCCGGAGAAACAGAAGAGGGTCCTGATAAGAGGAGAGCTCCCTTTTCCTCTCTTCTCTGGTGGTCATCGGAGCGCTTTTTGAATGACGTCACGTGCAACCCCATGTTGACTGGATTTCGGGGGGCAACTGAAACCCCATAACCCCCCCCCCCCCCCCTGGCTACGCCCCTGGTTGTTATAGTATATATTTTTATAACAAGTTCCCAGCATGGCTGCGATCCTTGCAGGCCTGCATCTTATGAGTTTGGATCCGTGTTTTCAGGGTTTATTTTTAATAAACTTCGGTGGTGTTATTTCGGGGTTTATTCCCCCTACAGATTCGGTTCGGGGACCCAAGCCACATCATCCTAGGACAGTTCATCCCGGGCACTCCATATGTCAAAGGCATTTTATTCCGAGATGTTTTATCCTAAGACCTTTCATCCCAGGGACGCATATTATACCACGACATTTCATGCCAGCAGAACTTATATGGCATGTATAGCCTGTAGAATGTACAAACTATCCGGGTATGGGATGTCCATGGGATGGAGCGTCGTGGGATGAAATGTCTTGGGATGAGATAGTTTTGTATGAAGTGTCCGGGATGAACTGTTACGGGATGGAGTGCCATGGTATAAAGTGAGTAAACCCCGTTTTCGGTGTCGGAAAAAATATTAATACCCCCTCCCACTCCATGTATTGTTTACTTGAAATATTTTTAATGTCTGAGGTGTGCTGCGAGGTTGTCGCACGCGCAAAAAGACTAATGGGGAATTCCTATCTCCCTGCTCGCGAGGAAGTTCTGCCACATTTTCCCGCCGCAATACGATTTGATTTTAGAGGACTACCACCAGTTTCACGCTAGCGGGCAGAGCGAGGGCGTCCTCTCTTGGCAAACCAGAAGGTGATCACTGATCTCATTGACAATTGCTGGATCGCGAATCCCGCTCCGCGAGTGCGGCCACAGGACGGCCATCTTGCATGCAGCGAAATCGCGTTTCGGCTAGCGTTGCAGAGGCTGGCGGCAGCGTGCTGAAGACACGTTTTCTACTCGTTCGTAATTATTTGCCGAAAAAGTTTTTCTAAAAACCTGTGTAAGCCGTGAGACTTGCTGTTGAGAATACAAGAAAATTTTTACGAAAGCGCAGTGCCGCAGGAAAAAGGCACAACTCGTCGAAAGCAAGTTTCGCCGGTCTCGTGGCGTGATCAAAGCTTCCTTGGCACGCCGAAGTGCTGCGTCTCTGTGCTTTCGCACGCTTGGATACCGATCAAGAATTGGTCGGCGTCGCGGCAAAGTTTTGAAGGTGTGTTGCGCGTAGATGTCTTTACATCATATATCGGCCACGGAGTTCTGGATTGTCCAGCTATTCCGGCGAGTTGCTATCAACAAAGGGGGGGGGGCACGATCTGTACTGTTGCTCTTATGCACTATTAACCATGGCTATGCCCAAAATCTACTCTAATGGATCACATGGCAGCACAAATAGAGCAACGTATTGGAGCAAGGAGGGTCTTCGAAGGCAAACCATCAAGACTGAGAGAATTAAAATTTTTGAACCGCGGACCATACGGTCGTGTGCAATCTGTTGACTAATCGAAATTAGGCGAACCGCGCTGAAACGTCAAATGCAATAATGTAATGAAAAAGCGGTTAAACTTCAGGCGAGCTGGTGTAAGTTATAAAGGATGATTGAAACCTGAGACTTTGGTTTGAAAAACAAAAACTCTTGAAGGAGAAAGAAAAAGGGACGGACAACGTCTCAAACTCAGCTAAAAAACTTTATTGCCTCTAGGCGACAAAGTAGGTCGATAATGAGCCACCACTGCATGATCAGTGATGAGGAGCTGTTGTGCGCGGTATTCTGTAAACCGTCTACCGACAAAAAAAAAATACGTTCGTCCCCCCCTCCCCCTTTTCCTGTCTTCCGTCGCTACTGGACGCTGGATCAAGCTCGTTTCTGGACCGCGAGTGCAGCAAGTTACAAATACAGTAGTCAGGGTAAAGTAAAATGCTGCTCCAGCGGCACATATGGCTTCACGCACATTGCACTCACAGTACACATCCACACGGCGTCGGATCGATCGGTAGCCAAGCGTGCGAAGGCACAGAGACGCAGCACTTGGGTGTGCTAAGGAAGCTTTGATCACGCCGCGACACCGGCGAAACTTGTTTTCGATGAATTGTGCCTTTTTTTTGCGACACTGCGCTTTCGTAAAAATGTTCACGTGTTCTCAATAGCAAGTCTCACGGCTTACACAGGGCTTTACAAAACTCCATCGGCGAATGACGACGACCGAGTAAAATACGTGTCTCAGCACGTTGCCGCCAGCCTCCGCAACGCTCCAAATACGCGATTCTCTAACATGCAAGATGGCTGTCCGGTGGCTTCACTCGCGCTGCAGCAACCATCCAAGCGGGAAGTGGGGAAGCGCGATCCAGCAATTTTCATAGCGATCAGTGCTCTCCAACCTCGTCGTTGGTGCGGTTGGTGCTCTATTCTCCATGCCTCGGCCACTATGCTCTCGGCCAATGGCGCCTCCTCCTCAATGAATGGACAAATTCGATTGCGTCGCCGTTACAAAATTTCGCTTCAATTCTATCAGATGTTCAAACCGAAACTAGGAGCTTTTTGTATTGGTGTTGTTGCTTTTTGAGCTAATTTATATTAAAAATCACATATTTTTTCTTCTTTGCCGTAAATTTTAGTGAATTTGAATTCCTGCGTTTTATCAAATTTACTTACTTTCTCAAACAACAATGTAGATATGGTCTGCGGAGAACATTACATCCGACGAGTTTGAGCACAAAAATGATAAACATTTATCAAATAATTACATACTTATGTTTTATATTATTTAGTTATTTTCTTAAACTTTAAGCTTACATAATTTGGCCGAAATGTATTGCCTTCCCTTTGAACCACTTTGAACCCATTGAACGCTAACTCGATGGTGGCGCCCAACTCATGCTCGTTGGTGGCGCCAGCCTGTGTTCATCGCGACAAACCAACAAACTCACCGCCGGAAGTGACGTCAGTGCCAGCGTTTCCCCCGACATTTCGGTCGTTTTCACATTATGGAGTGTTTTCGTTCGTTTCATTAGAATTTCGCCAATTTAAATGGACCCGCTGATTACGTGAGATTAAGCCAACAGAACATCGCAAGCGGGACATTCAGGTATGCTCGAAAATGCCGCTCAGAGTTAAAACTCGAGGCCCCAGAGACGGAGAGAGAACCGTTTTGCAGCGTGATCCTGTCAAGTCCAGGGAGGCACCGTTCGATCAAACAACGCCGCTAACGCCTCGTTAATCCGGGGATTACGCCACCGCTTCCGGGATTAGATTAGCCCCGGTCCGAGCGACTGACTCGCCGAGTGCCGCCGCACACAACAATAGGCGTGGTTGGTTCGACAAGCATCTGACGTCGCTCTTTATTGATTAGGCGATCGAGACAGCTCCGTTCAGTGGACACAACAGCGACGGGGCGACCTTCAATCTCGAGGTTCGCTCGCTCTTCATAATGCACGGACCGAGCACGTGACGCGCCTGAAGCCCCGTCTCTGACCGGCTCCTCGTAACCGGCAAGTGTTCGGGGCCATCTGGAGCCGGCGTCCGACGTTGCACCGCTGGGTCCGTGCAGTTACCACACACCGCCGTTGCTAGGTGGTAGTTCAGGTAGACCCCCGCTAAAGAACGCTGTTTGTGCTGTTCTCAAGGGGCTCTTGGCGTATCGCACATTCGGAGTCTGTGTATCGTGCCAGCGAGCCTCGTCTTATCCGAGAACTTCGGTGTTTACACTGTGCCAGCATGCTTTACCTGTCCATAGCTACGAGGAAGACTTTTTTAAATTTTTTTTCGGCAAATTTTACGGGCTTAGAAAACGCCGAGACTAAAGTAGAAATCAGACCAAAAAAGAGGACTCTTCAACAAGAGGATTAAGTAACTATTTTGGCTACCCTATTCAGCAGATAAAACTGTACTTCTCTAATTTGATTTTACTTTCCTAGGTCTGGTAGTAGTCAAAGTCTTTGCTCTTGCGCGGGCATGCATTTGATGGTTGATGAAACCCATAGCAGTTTAAAGCTCTCCTTTGGACGATTTATTACAGCTAACTCGAAAGCACATTAACTATGTGTCACATTTAAGACATTTATGAAACCCAGTGCCTTGCTTTCGAAATACTCAAATCTCGATAAATGATGCAGTATGGTGCATTTGGTGAGTGCAGTCCTTGTTACAGTATAAGTGACCAAGTGGTAGGTGGATGTTCTCTCTTTCCTTGTGCGCGCTTGGACGGGTTGCGGGTTTGTAAAGCGAGGCTAAGGCGTCCTGGGAACAGAGACACTCGCATAAAATCTTGCACTGCCCCATATAGCCCCCGCTGATTGCACTAAGTAACTGTTTTTTGTTCTCTTTACATTTAAAATGTGTTTTGATTAGCTTTACATGTACTGCATCTGCAGGCTACTATGTGGAAATCACCAATATTTACCCCGCGAGTCAAAAGGATTATTGGCTGTTTGAAGGGAGTGCATGAACCAATTTCTTTAGTGTATTGCACCAATATTTACCACAGAGGTGCCCGAAGATGGCAGACCCTGTGTCAAGATTTCACTGAAGAAACTTGCCCCAGTAAAAAGATAGAAATCGAGAAATTAAAATTTAAACCTTAGATGGATTAAATTAAATTTATTTTAATCCATCTGCCAGGGGAAAGGTGTCCGATTGGTGCCACGACGGTAAATCCTAGCGAGATACATCAAGGAACAGATTTATACGGTTTCTTGAAAGAGCCAATGACCCCTTAGAGTCGCGAGGTATTATGGGCTATTCCCTGTCTATATGCTCTGCAATGTTCCCGTTGCTTCCAGCAATTCTTATGCGGGAGTATTGGGTTACTAGGCCAAACAGGCTGGTGAAATCATGCGTATGCATCAAACAAGTTTTGTGCAATTTCTGTCACTTACCCTTTGATGGGCCGAGAGCAAGAAAGTTTCGGCTGTTGTGTGCGACGGATCTAGCAGTGCACTCAAATCTCGAATGGTCGCATCGTGGCGACGACACGTTGGGCGCCCAGTGTCTCGTTTCATGCCAATTGGGTATCTCAGGGTCATGTGACGAGGTATCAATGTGTGCCTAGTTTTTCTACGGCTTTCAGACGAAGGCCGCCGTGCTTTAGCTTGAAGACAAGCGCTCCATACTCGTTTGGAAGCGGCAAAAAGACGTTATTTCTCTTCGCCAAAAACGATGTACTCGCGAGAAAAAGAGTGTCACGCTTGTCTGGGGCCGTTCGAGCTTTGCAGGTTTGCGGACATTCTCTCGATTCATAGAAATGAGGCATCTGGCTACATTCGCTGCTAGTGAAACCTTGTCTCGACCGTCGCAGAAATGTGTGGTTCCTCCACTGTCATTTCAAAGCATTATGGAAATCTGATGTTGGCACTTAGAGGAGCACCTACGAATAGAAGGGGTTTGTGTTGGTTTAGCATTTTGCGATTTTGAAACGGGAAGGCATGACGACCAACGAAGAGGGGTGCTTGTTGGCTTCGTTATGTGTTTGTTCCATTTTTTTGCATTCCGAACTGGCAGTGAGAAGAGAGATGGTATCCGCCGCTTTCAGGGTGTACAAAGCATACGAGTTCCCCACGCCATGCGATGCGTGGTCACCGAGAGACCTCTCGGGAGTTTCCGGAAAGGTCTCGAGTTCTGGGCAGCGCTTTGGCCAGCATAATTGGCTATGTTTAGATTGTATTTCGGTTGCGCATCCCCCACGCTCGCCCGCGTTTGCCAAATAAAATGACGAGAGTAAAAAGGTTGAAAACAAATCGTCATAGCATTCTGATGGGATGCCGAAGGCATCAGCCGCCTCTTTATTTTATTATTTTTCTAAGACCTCAGGGGTTCTTCGAAATGCCCTCTCGACAGGTGTAGACAGACGCCGAAGAACGTGCACGAAGGGACACCGCTCTACATCGGCATTAAAAGGTCGCGTCTCGTGGACGCGAATGGATGCCACTGTGCCCCCTGGCAGAGAGTGCCCGTCGCCGCGCCACCATTTCACCTTGCCCCACGCGTGTTTCCAGTGATGACCTCGTCTGCCGCCGAGCCACAGCAGCAGCGGCTCCCACCGAGAGTTTGAGGAGGACCTGCGCAAGGCCCTGGACGAGGTGCCGCCCCTCAACGAGAGCAGGGACGCCGGTTCACTCGGGGGCGCCATGCCCCACCCGGAGGGGTCCGCCAGAGGAGCCCGGGCGCCGCCTCCCACCTCCTTTGGGACTTCCGCGCCCTGGGCCGCCCAGGCCTCCGGGTGGGTCCTGTTGAGCCTACTGCACCCCAATGGGGCAGTTTGCTGTTTTGAGTATGCATTGCCTCGTTCGCCGGTTCCATTCCATAGACCGTGGCGATTGTTTCTTCGCGATACTCTGCAGGAAAGGAAACACGCGGGCGGTGTTTCCTTTCCTAGAAAAGTTGCGTCCAACTAGAGGTAACTGAATACTCCGCCCCACCTCGAAGTGAAAAATCTCGTCGGTTGGCGCTTCTTTGTCATCTTTGCTATCTTCAGTGGCATCTCTTGTGCCTCTAATGGACGTGTGTCCGAGGTGTGGAAATGGCGAAAAAAGGTGTGTGCGCTCGTTATTTCACGTGAATAGGTGGATGCACGCGGCCAAACTCTTTAAATCGGGGGCGGCCTGCACCCCGTAGCCAGTGTTCTTAATAACGACGGCTAACCTATACCTATTGTAAGAATCGTAAAGGTTAAGCCAGGCACGTAGCCAGTGTTCTTAATAATGACGGCTAACCTATACCTATTGTAAGAATCGTAGAGGTTAAGCCAGGCACGTAGCAGGATTTTGTTGCGGGGGGGGGGGGGGGGGCGGGCGGGGGATGGCGGGGGCGAGATGGGGGGCAAGATGGAGGCGGCGGGGGCGGGCCTGCCCATGACAAAATGCTGTATGAGGGGAGGGAGGGGAGAGTAGGCCCCAGCAAAATGGAAGATTTTGGGGGAAGGGGGTGGCCGGGCCCCATGGGCCCCATCCCCTGGCTACGTGCCTGGGTTAAGCCTTCTAATGGTAATGAGACCAGTGCTCGCACCATCCAGCGACATGGAGTAAAGGCTCGAAAGTATAGGCGCTTTTCAATCCCGACTCTTCTCTTTTGCACTTTGGCCACGAGGCAGCACCAGTTTTTGCCGCACATTTATTTTGCCGCCAGCTCAACATCTTGCCGTATTGCGTGTCTGCCACTGGATCGTGCCGTTCGGAGCTGCTAGAACATGAATAAGATTGGAGCCGCCCGGCTCCCGACGAAATGACTGTGGAATGTTCTCGGGAACACGGCGAGAGTCTGACCGCCGTGCGTCGGCCGTTTTGGACCCTGCAGCGACGACGAGCGTGCCGCTGACGAGCCCGAGCTCCGGTGCAGAACGGGAGTGACCCCCGTGTGATCAAGCCTGGCCAGTCGAAGATAGACTACCTCAGGCAGTGGAGCGTGTCGACCTACAAGTGCACCCGACAGATGCTGTCGGAGAAGCTGGGGAAGGTCCGTGCTGCCTTGCCCTCCTTGCACTTCCTCTTTCTCGTTGAATCGCACGTTCCAGCGTGTCCCACTGAGCATGCCTGTCTGGAAGTGGAGTGTTGTGTGAGCTTATTTGTCCCAGGGCCACTCGCAATCTTCCGTCCCTGAATCTTTTTACTTTGCCGTAGATTCTTGTGAGGAGCCCAAATTCGATGCGTGCTTTTTCCCGAACTCTGCCCTTCGACGTGATTGTGCATGCTGCTCCGCACCGTTGCCTTAGTCGAGTTTGGGATGTTTTTTCTTTAGAGTTACTCGGTCGGTTAACCTCGTGTCCTCTTTTCAGAGATAGCATTTATTAGAATGGGCGTCTCTCGAACCAAAAGCGTTCTCACGTTATTATTATGGGACAATTGCTGCGCTTATTACGATAATGAATAATCATGATAATATTTGTTGCTGACTTGGCAGGAACGATTTTAGTCACCAAGGGGCAGGCCCTGTCTCTTCATCCCGATCCAATTTAATTGGCCAGATTTAATCTTTGTTGCGCGGCTGTCCCGGGATCGGGATTGCATAGCTGAAGGGAATCTTGTTGCACGAATTCCCACAAAAATGGCCACAAAGATTTAGCCACAAAAATAGGCATTAGTTCGAACCTCTACGGTGCATGGGCGTCTCGGGCTCGGTTATCGCTTCATTTGGACCTTACACAGTGCACCCTTAATTCGAGAACATTGTTTTTGGTCTCAAACTTGCCTAAAATTAAGTTGACGGAATTGGCGAAGGCCGCGACTGCTACCTCTGACCGGCGAGGATGACGGGCCCTCATTTTGGGGCATTGCGACACGTCAGAAAAGATTGAGGCTGTGTTAGGGAACATGGCATTGATAAAATAATGGAGGTAACTTGTCGCGTTGCATTTCCAACCTTCCCGGTCACTGTTTGGCACCGAGCTACTGATGAAAACAACCGAAGCAACGTCCGGAACCTTTAGCAAACTGCAGTGAGTATAGCCATTCGCTTCTTATTTGGCTGGCACGGTGGCGGGGATTTTGCGGTTTGAATATGAGTGCCATTGTCTTTGTGTCCTCGCATTTTGTTGAGGGAGCGACCATGTTTCTGGAACAAAATTAAAAAAACAAAACAACATTCTAAAAAAAAACGTTTTTATTGTATTAAATAAAAAAAAAAGGAACTTTGGAGCACAGAATGGTTCGATGTCACCTCCCTGAGACAGATGCACAGACATTAAAGGCCGATTCACGGAACACCGTCTCCTTGTGTTGCACCACGTTACGAAAGCTTGCGTTGGGTTACGTCGGGGGCTGTGGAGACATCTGTGCTTCGAACGAAGCGCGGCAACGAGTTGAAGGAGTGGACTAGCAAAATATTCGAGGCACTGATATTTCGGTGACTTAAACGTAATGTAAGAAAGCACGGGGAAACGTGTGAATGGGCCTTAAAGGGATACTACAACGAAATTTCGGCGCTCCTTTCTTGGTTTATGCGTGTTTCAGGGAATAGTATCATGTCGGACACCCCAATCTCTTTTTGAAAAAAAGACACGAAAAGGAATTTTAAAACAAATTAAACGTTTAGCAAATGGCACCTGGCGGATGTCGCTAAAGCCTCGTTTGTAATGTCCGTCTAGGAACATCGACAGCTGGTGACGACGCGTGTCTAGCCTAGAGCTATAGCCTCTCTGGTGCCCCGTGTGTGCAAGCATGTGCAGCTTGTGCGTTTACGTAGCTTTGGCGAGTTTGTAATTGCACGCACTTGCCCGCACGAGCAGAGACGTGACGGTAGCCAGATGCCCTGCTTGCAATCGTCTTGTCGACGTCAGCATTGCACCACAGCTTAGATCGTAACGAGACAGGTCACGTCATGATTGCGCCAAATGTCACATGCCCTCCGCTGGTTGCTCTCCGAGCACTTGCCAGGGTGGGCTGTTTATAGCGAAAAATACAGCCATCAGGCTCGACATACAAACGTGCACTTGTCATATACGGATATTGTGGATCATATTTAGCCTATTTCTGAATATTTCAAAGGTATATTTCAAATTTCGTTGAAGTATCCCTTTCAGGAATCATCGCAGTGAGAGGTTAAGAGTCCGGGGAGGCTCCTCTTCCTCGTTAGCAGAGCGAACGCTGGAAAAGAGGTAACCTCCTCTCCAGCATTCACTCTGCTAAAGAAGAATGCTGGAGGAATGCCATCAGCAACTATAGGTAAAGTCAGTGGAATAGTAACCATTACGTTTGGCAGCAGCCCTAAGCCAGTTTCGGCATCGAGTTGTCGAGTAGCCGGGCGAAAAGTAGTTGTAATGGATCGCTTCTTTTTGGGGGCAACTCGCGCATGAGTGTGACGCCCGCTAGATTGTGGGATGGATGGAGGGAGCGACTCGAAGCGTCGTGTTTCTTTCCTCCCGGGCGTGTGCAGGGCACAAGGACGGTGGACACTGAGCTGGAGGCCCAGATCGAGCTGCTGAGGGACACCCAGGCCAAGTACCTGCACGTGCTCAGGCTCGCCAGAGCGCTCGCCTCGCACTTCCACCAGGTGGGCCCCCGACGCCCACTTTCGCCTTCCCATGCGGTTGGAAACGGAGTCCCCACCCCTCGCCCCGCTCTCTCGTAGAGATGGCCCAGTTCCCTCGGCACGGGTAGGCGTTGCGATGCCGCGATTGGAGCACCTTGTTCGGCTCCAAACGGGGTGGGTAGAGTCACTTTTGGTAAGGACCCGTCGTCCAGAAAATCCGATTTGGCAGTCTCGTCCCCACCGAAGATCAATGAGGCATGCAATCTTGTGGCCGTGTTGCACGCGTGGAGGCCGTCTGCACTCTTGTTCTGAGGAAACGGCTTGTTCTGGCCACCTTAGTGCGGCGTCGAAACGATTGTCGAGCCAGCTTCTTCCCGGCCTTCGGTCTGCCTGCCACGTGTCGTACAATCGGTGCTAAGTGCCGTCCCGCCCTCGCGTCTGCCCACCGTGTCCTCCGGTCAAAGCCAGGCTCCGCGACCCCACCACGCCCTCCGCGCGAGAGGTGGACGATCTGGCTCGCTGTACGAACTTGCACTCGAGCAAGGGACGCTCCGGCGCAGAGTCTGGATCATGTCTTCGACCAGTGCGTTTAGCGTCCCATCCTGCTCGTACGTTGAAAGTGGTCTTGAGCTGGCAACGAAAGACGTCGCGGTAGCCGCAGTTTTAGGTAGTATCGCGTTACTAGTAACGCGTTACTGTAACTTCGTTACTTTTTTGGTAACTTGTAGCTGTAACGAGTTACTTGTCTAAAAATGTAACTTGTAACTGTAGTTCTATTACCTTTTCTCAAGTAACGATGAAAGTAGCAACGTTACTTTTGTCATTACTTTCCAGTTTTTTTAATGAATAATAATTATTGAACGAGTACAACATAGCTATTCCTTGCACTTTCTGAATTGTCTGTTCCGACATTTCGAGTGTCAAGTTGGCCTTACACAAACTTGTGAGTGCGTTCTTTCTCGCTTGTCCCGACCCGAATATAGCCACGTGTAGATGTGATGAAAAAAAAAGAGCTAGTTATCTTCGAACAAAAAGTTAGGGCGCAAACAAGCTGGTGATGGTTTAACATTTTGGACAAAACCCCGAGACTGGGGAGAAAAAGGACAACACAACACAAAGTCTCAAACACAGCTGAAATTTATTAGACAGAATATTGTGGTTTTATAGGGTACAGGTGCCCTTGAAAACCAGAAGGAATGAAAAAGGGAGAGGATGAACTTCTTTTTCACCAGCCTGCAGCCCTTTCTTTTGTGATGTTATCAGGACCTCACCGAGGTGGGTTAAGAGATCTTCCCCCTCCCCTTTTGTTTGAGTTAGAACAGTACCGGTGTGGATATTGGTCAATATGCCCTCCCTCTCTTGTGTGTTCGGGAAAAGAAGTTCATCCTCTCCTTTTTCATTCCTTCTGGTTTTCAAGGGCACCTGTACCCTATAAAACCACAATATTCTGTCTAATAAATTTCAGCTGTGTTTGAGACATTGTGTTGTGTTGTCCTTTTTCTCCCCCAGTCTCGGGGTTTTGTCCAAAATGCTAGTTATCTTTGTGCATGCGCTTGTAGTTTGTGACTGAACACTTACATATTAGTATTTTGAAGCACTGTCTATGTTGCAGTTGTTCTTTTTTCTGCGCAAACGCTTTTTAATCGGGTGAATCAACCGTGAAACAACAATACACACGGAGGGCACTTCGAATGTTTCGTATTTTGATTAACGCCACTACTCTGCACGCGCAATAGACCTATCGGAGAAAAAAGCGCCACCTGTCGTACGCAACGGCAAGTAGCGGCAGCCGCCATGCTGCAGGATAGTGCGCGCCGCTGCATACGCTGCGTAGGCCGTAGACGCTAGTCAATTCCGGCCCACGATGCCAACGTACTGCTGCGTGCCCCTCTGTAAGCAGAGTGGGTATCTGGACAAGTCTGGCATTAAGGTACGTATTCGTAAATGTACTCGTTATCGGTTGACGGGCGTCGGTCTGGTGGGGATATTCAGCGGCGTAGCCGCGCAAACGTTTCCCTGCTGAAGTGCAAGAACGGAACACGAGCCGATCCCACGCTACGCGCCTTGGGTGTATGAGTCCGGTGTTTTTAATCTCAATTTTTTGCGTTTGGAGGTAGAGTTTTCAAGTTTCAGCTAGTTCGAAGAAATCAAAGCGTCAAATACAAATATAATTTGCTCGTGGTATCGCTTGTGGACATGACAGCTTCTTGAGCGCCTAGCTTCAGGTATGCACGAGCTCGCGGTGCTTCCAACTTGCGCGTGTAAATTATATGTTAGGTACGCATGAAGCCATACGACCTGACGCTTTAACCTGCCTGTAGCGCACACATCTGTGCAGCGCGTGCTTATGCAAAGCAACATGCAATCGCGTGCAACTTCTGCTTCACTGCAAACCTGTTGCTTCACTGCAAACCTGTTGCTCTACATTTCAACTCTAAAGTCTCCCTCTAGAAAAAGGGACTCGACGTATCAAGTAGAAACTTGCGTCGAATACGTATTTTACTGGGTGAATTTGTGCACTGAAATTTTAAGTCTTAATTCCGAGTACAAAACAATAAAAGAAAATATGCCCCCAAAAGGTCCGTTTTTTTATTTGTTTTGTACTTGAAGTAGAGGTTTAGATTTTTATTGAGAGGTTTAGATTTTTATTGATTTATGACCGTCTAATTAAAAAAAATTAGATGGTCACACCGGCGTGCGCGATGAGCGAGTCCAACGCCTTCGTTGGCAAGTCGTTCCTCGAAAACTTTCGCTCCGAACGTCGTTGGTTGGCTCAGCCGCTCCGCGACTAGATCGCATCGCAAAAAAGTCAGGTCAAGTAGCGACTGCTCAGATCGCGTCGCTTTTGCTCGCGATGGTCGCTTTTGCGATGAAAGTTATCGCGCGACTAGATCGCATCGCCGGTGGGAACGCGCGTGGCGAGCGAAAGCGAAGCGGGTCCCCTGCGCTTGTTTCGTCGCACATCCGGAGAGTACTGGCGACCTCTAACTACAGCCCGTAAATTATAACCGGTTCCTATCATTTTCTGATGCATACTAACACATGTCTGATGCCGTAACTACAAAGATCTTAGTAATTACCTTTTTCTTGCGTAGTTGGCCTTTATGGATGCGGCGACCACGAACCCCTCAACGAGGAAGTTGTAACTTCTGTCGAATTGTCGTTCCGAGTCCGATCAGCTCTTGAAGAACCGATATACCTCATCATCTTTAATGGCTGGGAGTTGGGAAAGGTCGTTGACCCAACCCGTGATCGGGAAAACGCTTCCTGCAGCCATACAGAGGCGAAGGGATCGACGAAACAAGAACGCTACAGTCAAAACAACTATGCCGGCCGCAACAAGTCCTTCCCAATGGCGCCGGCCGCCCAATGTTGTTGGACTCGTTTAGCGGATTTCCGCTGTTGCCAGACTTTTTGAAAGGGGTCTATATTCATATTTTGATTAGCGCCGCTACTCCGCACGCGCAATATTCGTATTTTGATTTGCGCCACTACTACAGCATGGTGTCAACAGTCGTGGCAAAATTTACTGCTGTTTGCGCGGGGTTTGCTTGTTGCTCTTGTTGCGCGGGGTTTGTTCAGTAAGGGCAGGGACGTGTTCACTATTAAACGAGGGAAACTTTCAGACACTAATTTCGAGAAGCAACTGCTGCTAAGTTGCAATATGAAGTAAGAAGCATACTTTTTTAATTTGATGCAATAAAACTTGGTGAGGCGTTTTCTAGTTTTTCCTAAAGTTTTTCGTGTTATAGAAAAGTAACTAAAAAGTAACGTCGTTACTTTTTAAAAGTAACTAACGAGTTACTCTTTTGTAGCGGTAACTGTAACGGTAACTTCGCTACTTTTTTTTAAAGTAACTGTAACTGTAACGAATTACTTTTTTAAAAGTAACTTACCCAAGACTGGGTAGCCGGCGTGCCATCCGACATCTCGATCCAGGCGCATATAAGTCCCGGCAAAAGCATGAGCGAAAGCGAGTGTCGCCGTATTTGCAGAGTCCCAACTCCCAGCTGCCGAAGCTTCTGCAAAGCATCGAGTTCGAGAGCGACCCGCAGCGGGACGGGCGTCCGCTACGTCTACTGTTGCTGCCGCGACGACGTGACGCATTACCAATTTCCGTGCAGGTGGTGCAGACACAGGGCCTGCTGGCAGAGGCCTTCCAGGAGCTGGCCCACCGGAGCCCTCCGCTGCAGGAGGAGTTCCGCTACAACGCGGAGGCCCAGCGCTCCTGGGCCGCAACGGGGAGACCCTGCTCGGTGCGCTCAACTTCTTTGTCTCCTCCCTGGCCACCCTGTGCCACAAGACCATCGACGACACCCTGCTCACCGTCAGGCTCTACGAGAGTGCCAGGTAGTACCTTCTCTCTCGCACCATGTGTGGTAGGCTCTCTCGTTGGGGGCAGAAGAGGACGCTCTCTGCATCCACGCTCTCTGCATCCAAAGTGCGCACGTCTCGACGGAACCAGGGCTTAAAGTCTGGGGGTCTCAGGGGGTCTCAGACACCCCACTGATTTCAACAGATGGTCTGAGACCCTCCTCTACAGCCCCAGCATTAGTGAAATCAAAATGATATTTTGCAATAAAATAGCTTGTTTTTCAGGGATGTGACATTTGGGGATTAGCAATTTGAGGGTTGCAGGTACAGCGTGGACAGAGTCAGCAGTGGGGTTAACTTTATGTGCATCTAGTAAGAGTATCGTCAGAACCCTTCCCCCTCTCCCTCCCCCCCCCCCTCCCCACCCCACCTTCATGTAGGGACCCCCTCAACTTACGGGAAACTTTAAGCACTGGACAAAACCACGACGAGCTGCTCTCAAATGCAGATATAAGTGTTTCGATATGTGCAGAGACGGCCCGCTTAATATTGGGTGAAAATACTGGGTGAGCCAGCATTCGGAACGTGGCCGAAAAGGTTGGAAAACACGTCCCAGCCGTGCCGGGAATGCAAAGTCTTTGAAAGAATGTGAAAGTCTATTTAGATAGATTGAGACCTTAGTTGGATCTTCCGGTTTCACTACGGCTGCCACGGCCACCGTTCGATTGCTATGAGGACCGGCCACAGCACGGCCTCCATTCTTTTCATGTTCTTTGGATGTGAGCGCTTACTGCCCACGGGCCTAGTTACCGAAGCCATCTCAGTCGGCCAAATGTAGTCTTCGAGTGGTTCCAAATGGCGCCAACGACAGCCCCAACAAACGCGAGGGATGTCTTTAATTTGCCACGTAAAGGGGGAGGTTACCCATATGAAAATCAGTCCAGCTGGAGCTGGGTTATGGGACCAGTTCTAGCTGGATCGGAGTTGAATCCAGCTCAGTTAAGTCCCATTTCTGGCCGGGTCCAGCTTGGACCGTTTCTACAATCCGGCCCGAGCCGGATTGACGTTCGCTCGAGATGGTAACGCTTTGCGACGAGCCGAATCTTTTTTTTTACTAACATACTCTCGGCGAAGGCGGGTGTAGCCACGCGAGCAGTTTGAGGCATAGCCAAACCGCTACGGCAGTGGCGCTGGAGAGTGGTTTCTGAATGGCGGAGCTCTCCTTTGGCAGGCTGGAGTATGACGCGTACCGGACGGACCTGGAGGAGCTGACCCAGGGCACCCAGGGCAACGCCATTTCTTCCAAGATGGACGAGGCCCAGCGCAACTTTGCCCTGCACAAGGACAAGTACGAGAAGCTCAAGGCGGATGTCACCATCAAGATGAAGTTCCTCGAGGAGAACAAGGTGCCTCCCTCTCTCCGTGCCGGTCCTCTCGACGCGGGCGCCTTCTGGGGCGGGTTTCCTGAGTCTGGAGCGAGAGTCGCACTGCCCGTAGCGCCGCCAATCGCGCGACTCATGGTGGCACCGACTCCGAAAGCTAAACAAGTAAAACGGGCTGGATTGTGTTCGTTCTTTTTACGAAACCGTGCCTCGTGCGTACTGAGAAAGGTAACACCTCGCATGCATGCTTATGGTTTCCTCATTCGAGTTTGGCCACTAATGGGAAGTTGCGCCCGCAAAAACGAGGGAATGCTATGGGAGGACATTCACAGCGGATGCAGGTAGTTATTACGCGGTAAACAAGTTCGGTGTGCACCCGCCAGCCCCGTTTCCGAGCCTGCAGAAGACTTCTTCTTCGTCCATTCTTGCTTCCTTCCACGCCCCGTTTCCTTGACTGGGTGGGTGGGTCGACTGATTTGGGCTCTTTGTTGCAGGTGAAGGTGATGCACAAGCAGCTGCTGCTGTTCCACAATGCGGTGTCTGCCTACTTCTCGGGGAACCAGGCCTCCCTGGAGGCCACCCTGAAGCAGTTCAACATCAAGGTGAAGAACCCGCCTGGATCCTGGCTCGAGCAGTGAGGGCCACGGCCCGCCCCCGCGGTCTTCGCTTGCCTTGCGACGGGCGTGCCTCCCAAAGAGTGCCGGGTACTGCCAGCTAACGGCTGTGGCTAAAGAATGGCTAGAGTGACGACCATCCCGGAAGTCTGTGCCGGCTAAAGGGTGTGGCTAAAGTGACTTCTTAGCCAGTAGCCCGTGCTGGCTAGAGCTTGGCTAAAGAATGTGGCCAAAGCGACGCTTCATGGTTGGTTGACTGTTCTGACTAAAGCAACGCTTTAGCCACGTTAGAAAGTGAGGTTCGGGAGAAAAAAAAATCGGATTGGCTTTCTACGGAATTGTTAGTCGTAGTAGGCTTTCCAGGTACTCAAGTAGAAACGGGTCGGCAAACTTGTGTTGTCTGTTAACGTTTGTTTTTGTTAACAACTGTATTTTGACGGGCCAAGTCATTAATTGCCGTTTCGTTGCGCGAAAACTAGCGGCAGTTTAACGGGCCGCTTGTTCTTTGTTGTGACCAACCAAAATAGAAGCGGTTGATTTTTTTTCTTTGTTCCTATTTTTTTAATATATAAATGTTTCTTCCCAAAAGTTGTGTTTTTTGGAAGCTGAGTTAGGTTGTTAAAAGGTTTCTTTTTCTCTCTGTGTTTTGCTGCTTGCTTTTGTCATGTGTGACATTATTAAGATATCAATTCCTCGCACATCTGGACTCTTGTCTGCCGTAATATACAAAGCAAGGGCCCGCCCTAAAGTTCGAGATAATCGAGAAAAATTGGTATTGGCATTACCGCTTTGCACCAACTGCTTGCCAGAGCCCTCAATACATCCCTCACTCATATTTAAAATTTTTAAAGGTAGGAGATTGGTGCTTATTGCGACGTGGAAGGCAGTTTCGTATTTTACGGTAGCCGGGGTTTTACAGTCATACGTAATTTTCTTTGCCACGAGGTTTCCATTGATCTAAAGAAAATCAAAAAGGAAATCGCCCGCTTGCAGTTTTAAAGGAATACTCCGGGGTACGTAGATTGAATGCCTTCCATATTTTTTAGCAGAAAACAAAGAGCACCCGGTAGCCGACAAAAAACCCCGCCGAAAAGGACGCACTTCGGTTCTTTTCACCCACCGTCACAGAAAATGCGTGGGAAAGTGACGTGCGGCGAGCCAACATTTCACGCTTCTTTCGTTGCCGCCCGTCTTTCTTTTTCTCCTCTTTGTGCATTTGGGAGACGCGCAACGTTAGTTTGCACTTAAGACTTTTTTGCGCTAGTCTTTTTTTTTTTTTCCAAAGTGTCGGGTTTTGGGAGAAATGTGTTTTGCCAACCTTGAGGAATTTCCAGGCCTGGTGGTGCGAGCCCAGTGTCGAAGCTAAGGAAGCGACGCGTCGGAACTGACATTCTTGGTGAGAGCTTTTGAAAGGTACCCGGCGACGCATTCGCGCGCCGCATGTGCCACCGGTTGGCTCTAAACAAAAACTGAGTCGGGTGAATGCACCAACGTAAGGCGCGAGAGACTCGTAGCTATTGTTAGCTTCGAAGCTACCCGGTGAGAAGCCGGAAATGGGGTTGCCTGTCCTCTGGGTGACTCGCGCAAAATCTCTGGTGCCCGGCGGTCGGAGGAGAAAGCCGTGGCGGCGACCCCAGCAACCTGACCAAAAGCGCTGGGCAATTTCCGGCATGTGCCGGAAATTGCCCGTGGCTGAGCAATTGCTTCGAATTTCTGAGTCCCGTACCGCAAAGTCTGCCGTAACTATTGTATAAGCTACTTGAAGTGGCGTCTAGCGTAGGCTGGCTCATTTCTCCGCTTGCGAGTATTTCAGACGCTGCCGTACTTGGTCTCAGCCCACGACGACAGAGTGCAGCCAAATTTAAGTCGAGGCAAAAGGTACAAGCTGCCGAGTCTAGTCGCGAGCCGGTTAGAAACCGTGTGGTACGGCGTATATGCAGAGAGCAAGTTCGTCTGCTACTTGCACAGAGGTTGCTATGAAGGGTGAGCTCTTATTGGCTGATTGACAAAAAAAGTGGGTAGACCTCAAGGCATCTAGCATTAAGGTCTACCCACTATCCTTCAAATCAAAGCCGACCTGAATTCATCATCTCTTTGACATCACCGCAACCCCTGTGCAAGAAGCAAGACGATTTGCTCTCCGCATTGGTCATCCATGTCTGTGCATGGATGATTACGTCAAAGCAATGTACCATTCGCATGCTTACTAATTTGCTCATGATTAGACCTGACAGCTCGTAGTTTTGGCTTTGGCCTGGGCTTTGGCTGCAGTCCATCGTAGGGTGAGACCAAGTACAGAACAAGTGTTCACACATGTCTAGGTTTTTTTCGAGATAAGTTTGCCGGTTAGCTCGGAACGTCTGGTTGTGAAGCATTGAGGGTTGTTGAAACGGATTTGGCACTGGTTGTATCAGTCAGTGTTCCTTTTTTTTTCACTGCCACTGCGAACTTGGCAGTTTTTTCAGCGGTGGTTTAACATTCCCCTCCAAACATATCAGCGAGGAAAGTGGCATCGTTGCAGCCGTTGTTTTGCAGCATTGTTGCCACGCGTGTACGGAGTGGGTCGCGTGCATAATGTACTGCGGGAGTCCAGTCTCAAAGCCAGTGGGCTGCCATGCATCGTGAAGCTAGAATTTTGCTCTCATTGTCTTTTGTGGAAACACTGGGAGGCAAACTAGGCTTAGTCAAAATTGGCGAGCAAACATTGGCATCTCTTTAAACCAGTTTAAAAATGTCGGCTGAAATTGGGATCTTGTTGCAAGTGTCTACCTACTCTCTACGGTTATGTTCGCGGCAGTATGCGCCTTCCGTTTTTTGAAGTATTGATAGTGACACCTTTTCTACTGCCGCGGCAGCTGCACCAAAATCGGCCAACATTTCGTCAGTTGTGTTTCACGATTACTTTCCTCGTTTAATTGCCGAAATATAGTGTGGGCGCTTAAGCTTCTTCGTGATTGGCTTCCGTAATCAACAACCCTGTAGGCGGTAAAAGAAATGGCAAATTTCTGGCTTAGGTCTAGGTAGCATTTGCACCGAGAAATTCTTAATCATGAGTTGGTTAAAGGATTTATTCGGTTAATTGAGGTTCTAATGATATATTTGACCCATAGCATAGTTTGTTTACGCTTATTGTCATTTATCATTCAGTAACATTACTCTTACTGTTCCGTTGTGTCAGTAGGGTCGAAGAAAACTTTGAGAATCAGAGTGGCCGTATGTGCTGCAACGAATTTGGGAAAGTTATATTTCTGTATATAGACTTAACCGGCGAGGCATTGCTGTAAAAACAGCGGAACAGAGGCTTAGGTTTATTCACTTTTTGCTTGTGCATAGGTTGCATTGTTCGTAAAAGTGGCTTTGTGTGGTCACGCCTTTTAGGCTCGGACAGAAAGTCAAGTCACAACATCATTACGAATCGGTTACACTGTCAAACGGTAGCACAGCGCGTAAAATAACCGTCGCGAGACATTTGTCTTCGACTCATACTCAAGGTTCAGCTTTGCCGCTTTAGCTAGCAACGGGGCTGCCAGCTGGATTGGGTTAGAAGCCGAAAGGGGGTGCCAGCTGTCGTTCAGCGAGTCGTTCATTGTCAGAATGTAATCGGTTTGTTTGGTTTTTCTTCTTTTTTCCTATCTTTTGCAGTTGCACTAAAGCAGACATCACTGGCGTTCGGTGTGCCGTCGCTATTGTCCCGTCCTGGTGAAAGAAAAAATAAAACTCAAAAAGATAGCGGACGGCACCGTAACCAAACGTGAAGACGAAGAGCGCTTTGACGTGGGCCTTGGTTTCGTTATATTTAGGTTTCTTATTATTTGTTATCTTCTCGCAAACACACCTAGTCACCTTTTGAAATTAAGCTGTGCACTACCTTCTTATTTCTGAGAGCTTTTTTTTCGCTCGGTTTTTTTGGCGAGATTTGCGCCTGTACATAGCCTGCTCGCAAACACTTTCGGGGCCTCAGTTTTGCGAGCTTGTCCGTGTCGTCGTTTAACGTGGTGTAGACGAGCTCGTTGTGCTGGGGAGAGAGCGCACAAAGTGCGGAGGGGCCGGGAGTGTGGTGTCACTCGGACACAAATTGTGCCACCCGGACCAGTCAGAATCTGCGACGCACTCGCGATTAAAAGTGTGGGGTCGCCAGGTAATGCATTGTAGAAAAGGTTCAAACGGAAAATCTTTTTTTCTTTAAAAAATACTTGCACCTCGTTTTGAGTAAGATGTGCCTTTTCAAACGTCTCGTTTTCCCCAATTCGGCAAAAAGGGTGAGCGATTCCTCGTTCAGCCGTAAACTGGCTGTTGGCAAACACCACAGCCGTGCAGCCTCTTTTGTTTCCCCGGAATTTCCCATCGCGGTTGGGAACTTCGTCGAAGGGATTGCGAGAGGGCGGACAACTTCCCGACGAGCGTTCCCTGGTTCCTTGCCGAAAGCCGACGATCTTCGGCTCGTGGCACACTTGCCAATTTCCAAGCCCGTTCTAGAACGCATTGCCACTTTTACCCGAAACCATCGGTATTTCTCGTGCGTGGTGGTCCGGGTTTGGGCGAGTTTGTTAGAGCGCGAGACCAATGATAAACTTGTAACAAGACATGCCCGGTGCTTTGCGGCGCATTCGACGGCCGTTCCGCCGCCGAACCGTTGTTGGGTTGTCGCGGCACTCGACTTGACCGGAAATTGTCCGATGCCGCGCTGCTCCAAGCATTTTTGTTTGGACGCATTTTCTTTTTTGTGCTGGTTTTTTGTAAGAGCTTTGACCCATGACCTGTTCTGGCTTGCCTCGGTTCCGAGTGCCATATGTTTTGCCCTTGCTTCCCCGCCCCCCGAGCGGTACGCCGTAAAGCGGATTAATAAAAAACAAATTGAATGGACGCACTAAAACTGTGTTGTCGTCTCCAACGCCCACTTTGCGGTTGTTGCTCCGCTACGACCTCGAGGACAACTACCTTGTGCCTTCCACTTCGGCTCGCTTGCACCTCTCACTTCCATCCCTTTCGCCTTTATTCCTACAGCAGCCAGAAATAAGTCCAGCTTGTCCTCCTATGAGGAGAGCAAGTCGTCTGCTTTGTGCACAGAGGCTGCGGTGACGTCGGAACGACGCCGAGTTCTGATTGGCTTTGATTGGAAGGACAGTGGGTAGACCTCAATGCTAGATGCCTTTGGGTCTACCCACCATTTTTTTCAATCAGCCAATAAAGGCTTGGCGTTCTGACATTGTTGCAACTCCTGTGCAAGAAGCAAACGAACTTGCACTCCGCATAGAATCACACACCGCTTCCAAACAAGTCACCGTTCACTGACGCCAGGTTTGCACTGCGCGTGTGCAGAAACTGGATTCACGTGAAGTGAAGCATCTGCGCATGCACCGTGCCGACAGCAGCGGCACTGCAACGATGTGACGTCGGAGTGGCGTATTGGTCAACGAGGTTGAGGGGCTTAGAGCGATCAACTGGTATCTCGTTCACCAGGCAAAAGTGACTCCCACTTGGCTGCTGCCATGTTGTACAATTTTGACCGCTAGACATGTGACCGTACCCAACTCTGAGGCTTTTACACAAAACTGAGCAAAGATTCGTATTGCGATCGCTGTAAAGAACATGGTAAACTATTTTTGCAATACTGTTAGCCCCAGAGATCAGCGTCTAGCTCCGATAAAACCCCAAAATACAGCACCGCAGCTGACGGCATCTAGTGGAGGCACTGCGAAGCTGCCCGAGCTTTTGTCGTAAAGCACATTTTGAACTCAAAACAAATGAAACATAACTCGTCGGTACTGTTATTAAAGATCAATAAGCAATTATTTGTGCGCGGTACTTCGTTAAAATCTAGACGTAAAATTATAAGGTCACGCGTCTAGTGGTAAAAAATGTGCAACATGGCGGCGCTCAATTGGGGGTCACTTTCAGCTGCCAGTTTCTCGCTCTAATGACTCTCTACCTCATTGGCATTGGTCTATAGGTGTTCGTGACTTCAATCTGCCATTTGTTGTTAGCTTGTTTTCAAGAATTACACCGTAAAATACGGCAAGGCTCCTTAAAAATAGAAATAATGCCAAATGGATGGCGCTTGACGGTCATCAATTTTACATATAAATGTACTGTACGTATTTTCAGTCTCAAATTTGAATGAGCGCTTAATGTGAATGGCATGCACGGTATTTACGGTAGTTGAAGGATTACATCACAACCTGTGGATGTTAGCGTGGTCAGACTTGCAAGCTTCTGTGCTCTACGCATTTAAAGGGTCGGATAAATCCTTGGAATGCTTGCCTTTGGCACATGCCAGAAAGCTTGCAACAAAATGGGGGACAAAATTATGTCAGTGAAAACACCCTATACTCCGCTTTACAGTGGCAGAAATTTGAAGCGTGAGCAATTCTTGCTTTGAGAAGAGTGAAAAGACAGATGTTCCTTTCTGTGTCTGTCCCTTCGACTAAATGTTTTCCTTTTTGCACCAGTCTCGGGTGTTAAACGACGTGGTTGAGAAGAGTGCCTACCTTTGGGTAGTGCATGATAACAGCTCCGGTAAACCGTGAAGTATAACGTTTTAGCAACGCACAAGCCCATACTCTACCAAGTTTCTTTTGGAGCAGCCCTGAGCAATGTTAATGAGGCAGATATATTACTAGGTCTGCAGAGTGCCTGCCAAACTCTTGTCTGCAGTCGTGTGGATTCTTCCAAGTGCAAACCACACAATTTGCGGTAAAGTGTGAGAGGAGAAAGAGCACTTAGAGTTGCAGACAGTCTTCAAAATGATTCTGGCAAGAGGCGCAGAAGGATGTACAACCTATTTACGACGAGTAAAGGTACAAAGATATTTAGATTGATGCCTCAGGTTTATTTTACGGCATTTACTTCGTGCAAGTAGTACCCACACTGCCAGATGGATGGAGGTAGTCCATTGGCTCCACTACACTTTGCAAGCTTGGTTTTTTAAAGGTCATGCTGGCTTCCACGCGGATATCTGTATTATCATGACTATGACGGGTCACGTTGAAGTGTTTGTAGTTTGTACTGCCACATATCACTTCACCTACCGAGTGTTCGCACGGGACGGCTGTTTACTCGTCTCAACAAGTTTCCCACACATCAAAATGGACAGGGTAGAGGGCCCGACGCATCGACATTCGTCAAAGGTAAACTACAACATAGGCGCGACACGCATGCCAAAAGGGATCAGCCCCGCACGGCCCGTCATTCAACCGACCACCTCCGAGTCGAAAGCCGAGTTGGACTTGGCCAGCCGATCCACGATTAAGGTAGTGGCGTCCATGAACCTGTTGACGCAGTTCTGCATGCAGCTCTCGGTCTTTGCGTCCATTTTGGCGCTCGGCTTGTCCACGCAGATGTCCCAGCACTTTTCGGTGAGCTCGTGCACGAGGTGCTGGTAGCGCTGCTTGGCCGTCTCGCCTTCGATGAAGCTCTTGAGCTCCTCTTCTCCGCTCATAGCGGCTCTCTGCGCAAAGCTGAGGACGACCCAAGTTGCCGCGAATAATTTTCGGGCTCGCTTTACGCGCTATTCGTGCCGAGGAAGGCTCAGAAAGGGGAGCACGCCGCTACCGCCGGCAAGGTTTTTTTGAGCTTACCACGTGAGAAATGGCGGCCGCCCGTGTCGCATCATAGAGATATAGAAGACTATTACTATCTTTGCAAATCGCAGCTGCCATAATCGTTACACCTTGTTTGTATGTCCACAATCAAACATAACTCTCTGAAAACAAATAATTTGTAAGGCATCAGCGGCAGGGAAAAAGTATTTAATTAAACAACATAATATATATAAAATAGTATTCGTTGATTTTTAACTGCAACCATTATGATCACGTGAAAATGTTGTATCCGCCGGAACTATCGGAAATAAGGAAATAAGCGAACGTCCGGTTTGTTTTTTCTTGTTTGATTTTCCTGAGATGCGCGGCTGCTGCGCTAGCGCTGCTCCTCAGGGCAACAGCGTTTGAAATGTTTGCTTATGTATGAGTTCGCTGGAGGTTCCTAACCCCGTGTTCCACGTTGTACGGTCCGCGGCTCCCGTTTCGCGCCGTCGGCGAGCGCCTTGTTGACGTCGGAAACGTCTCGAAAACGGAACAAACTCCGTCCGCGGTCTAGTCGAGCCCAGTGCCCCAAGCTTCGCCCAGCTGTGCGGACCCGTCCTCAAAAGGCGTCAACTCCGTCGCCTCTCAACGACCCGGATTCAGAACGTTTGCGACGATCGAACGCTTCGAAAGGGCCGGTTTTGTCGTTGCGCGAAACTCCGAGGGAAGCCAAGTGATGAGGCCCGTTTGGATCCGCTGCAAGACCGCGTAACGGATGCCGGCGCCGAGCAACTTTGCGGTTTCGGTTGTGTCTTTCTCGTTTTACTTTGAAGCCGCCCGTCTCCAATGAGATTCAATGCAAAGGAGATATGCGCCGTCGCCTCGCAGCCTTCGTACAAGTTCGAGAAGGAAGGGATACTGTTCATCAAGGAACGTCAGGACGGCCTCTTTCGACGAAGTGACGGTGAGTATACTGCGCGCTGTTTCGGGGTTTCGGTACCACTAAGTGCTTGGTTTATTTCGTCGATTATATCTCATTCGTTAGATAAGCGCGTATGAGCACGCCTTCATCCAACTCGCGTGTGGCAGGCTTTTCGAACACCTACGCGGTTTTTGTATTCCACCCCCTCGGCTCATCGAGAGCTGCCTCGAGCAAACCAAATACTTTTTCGGAAGAAACAATTACAACAAAAATATATACATATAAAGGACTTTCCTTAGAGATCGGCGGCAGGATGTTTTCAACAGCCAAGTCGGCACGTCCGCTTAGGTTATCAGTGTCTTCTCAGCATTGTTTCCTCCCTTTATTCTTTTTTAATGAAATGCTCTTTTTTTTTTTAAGTCAGCGTGCGTTACAATGTTGTCTGTGGTTTGACTGGAAGACATGGTGTGTTTTGTTTCAGTTTACACGGAGCGGTGGTGCAGGCTGCGGGGAAATCTGCTGTTCTATTACAAGAGCAAAGACCAGGTCAGCGACTGCTCCTTTATTCCCCTTTGCCTGCAAATAACGTCCCAAAAGGTGGCTGAGTATTTTTTTTTTTTACACGTGACACACAGTGGGATTGTACTGCATGTTACAGAATGTTTGTACTTGTTAGTTGTAAAAAATCACGTAAATAAGCGAATGAACAGTTTGCAATGAAACATTTTACGAAGCTGTCTACAGTTGGTGCATTTATCTACTCAAATTTTGATAATGTAGGTAAGCCTTTAAGACGCAGGATCCAACATGCTCCGACCTGTTGGATCTGCCTTAGGGTCTCGAAGAAGCTTTCAAACTTGTGTTTCATGTGATGTCATCTTTGAGCAGCTGCATTCGTGATACCTGCGGCGTTCTTTCATTCTTTAAAGAGACGCTGACACCAACCCAAAATTTATTTTTTATTTTTTTGCCAGGCGATTGTATTATGGCGTTGGAAGACTACCAATCAGTGTTTTGCTAGCGTCACATATATTTTTTAATAAAGTAAAAAAATGCAACTGCTCAAAACCGAAACCGAAACTAGACTGGGAGGAAGAAAGATATAGTGAGGAGGAGTTGGCGAAATCACGTGGCTGTACGTTTTCTTCCACTCAACATGTTTGCAGCTTTTTAGAAGCCACAAAAAATGGGTATCATATTTTTTCTATTTTTAATATTGTGTGTGTCGTCTTCGACGACCCATGACTTCGATTATGTTTGGTGGGTGTGTCTAAACCATAGAAAACGGCACATGACCACAGGAGAAGAGAGTGAGCGTCGACTCAAACCAGCCAGTTCTCTATCGGCGGTTTTTGGGTGGAAACAGAACGAACTTGAGCCGCAAATTGTGTTCTGGGTAGTTGAGGCTCTCATGTGTCATGTACAAATAGAAACCTTGGCGAGCATAAATACCCTGTCGGTGCTCACTTTTAATGATGTAGAATGCGAAAAAAACTTCTGAAGCAGAACATCAGCTATCAGGTGGCACAGTTGGCATACTACTAAAGGGAGCTACAGTAAGTGGAGTCGCACTAAGTTAAGATTTGTTTCAAGCGAGGAAACCCAAATAGCGGCATTTGCACGTTTGTGACGTCCACGCAGCCTAGCCCATCAGAATATGTGTAACTGCATCTACCCGTATTTCTGGAGAAATAAGAGGCAATACCCCCCTTTCAGTGCTCCGGACCCATTTGGAGTTATTGTTCTGGAGCAGGACACGGTGAAGGATGGACCCATCACGGGGGCCCTCTATTGTTTCTCTCTCGGTGAGGTTCTCTCGCAACAATGGACCTCCCATCGAGAGGCAGCACGTGTCCTCTTTCTCTCCACTAGTGGTGTGTATGTCTGTATAGCGTCGAATGGGAATATGAGGGGAAGGGCTCTCTTGTATGCTCTTTTTAGTTTTGCTGCAAGACCAGAGACAGTATACTAGCGTATAAACCTGGAATTCTTTCTGCCGCTGTGTATCCTGCCTGTTTCTTCTTCATTGAATCTTTTACCGCAACATCAATCTAGGATATATCACCACATCTCCCTCGTCTTAGCCATGGATTCTTCTAAATTACAGGAAATTTCTTCGCCCATGGCCTCTTATCAAATGTCTACATTACCAGTGTCAGTAAAAGACTGTAATGCACTACCTGATCACATTGTTTTAGAGCGCAGCTCTTAGGCGCCCGTCTCCGGATGAGCGGCGCAGCCGTCGCTGTCGGCGTAACTGTGCGGTGCATTATGGGTAAATTTTTCCCGAAGGAACCCGAGGTCCTCCCGAAGGACCTCCGGGTTCCTTCGGGAGGACCTCGAGAGGGCCTCGGGTTCCTTCGGAGGACCTCGGAGGGCCTCGGGTTCCTTCGGGAGGACCTCGGAGGACCTCGGGTTCCTTCGGGAGGACCTCCGAAGGACCTCGGGTGCCTTCGTCGAGGACTCGGGGGTCACGTGGCTCCGATGACGTCATCAGTGACGTCATCAGTGATGATGACGATGCGGATGCGGATGACGGCCATGCGGCATCCGTATCCCCCAGGTCACGTGACCCCTAAAGTCCGGATGCGGAGGACGTCATCGAGGCCATGTATCCCCCAGGTCACGTGACCCCTAAAGTCATGTGACCCCCCCCCCCCCCCGAGGTCAGGTGACCCCCCAGTACCCTTCCCTCCTCCTCCTCAAGAGCTGCGCTCTAATTCGGCGTTACAGGGAGTTGTAAACGGCTTTCATTTTTTTTTTTATAAATAACACAAATATACAGGGTGTCCCAAAAAACTTGCACCAAACTTTAAAAAAAGCAAAAAACTGAGCGCTCTGCAGCACTGAAACTAACTGCATGTTGTTAGCAAGCGCCTTGGGAAAGTGCACACCTTTATTTTAGTGCGCCTAGTTATTTAATTAATCGAGACTAATTAGCTAACTTTTTAATGATTTGTTTAAGGATCAAGACGTAAATTGGAAAGTTGTAGACTGCATTGAGAAATACCAAATTATGGTGTTTGGTGCATCATATGCCTTGAAGCTTCTTTCAATTAGCCTAAAAAGAAAGTCTGCAAAATATTAAAAAAAAGATTTCGTAACAACGTACCTGCTCGTCGCACTGACAGCACTTTTAGACGTTTTTGAACGGGCGCATTGTCACATGATCTTTTTTATATCTCATGGCCTCTCTTGGAGGCTAATCGGAAGAAACGCGCAAGGAGGTGTATCACGTAGCAAACACCTTAATTGAGTGCTTCTCAGTGCACCCTAAACTCTCCAATTCACACCTCGGCCCTGAAATAAATAATTAAAAGGTTAGCTGATTAGCCTTCATTATTAAATTACTAGGTGCACTAAAAAAAATGTATACACTTTCTCAAGACGCTAGCTAACAACATAGAGTTAACTTTTTGATGCCGCGGAGCACTTTATTTTTGATAATTTTTTTTTAAGGTTTGGGGCAAGTTATTTTGGGACACCCTGTATTCGCAGCAGCTACTACCCTCTTCGTCTCTAACCTATCAAAATAGGTTACAGTGTTTTAATATAGTGTAAATGTTACGTTGATTGCTTCTTTAATATTTATACAAATCAAAGGTGAAAGTTAGCCGAGTTTTGTCTTCACCATGTATTTATCAGGCTCGGCTGACATTAGACAAGAAGCATCGTCACGGTGAGTTACTAACTGACTGAAATCTTTTTAATTTTTGGTTTCAGGGTTTATATTGAATTGCAGTATTGATGGCAATTACTATTAAAGGCCAAACCAATTTAAAAGATTTGCAAAAGTTTTCTTTTTTAGATAATCAATTTCTGCATTTTATCGCCCGATATAAGAGTTGCGTTCCCAATAGAGTACGTCAAGCCCTGCCCAAAATAACGCTTTGGAGGGTGACGCACGTTGTTTAGTATCATGTCGTCAGCTATCTCGGCAGCATGCCCTTAGTGGGTGCGCCGCCGACACGAGCAACGACGGGACCTAAACGACTACATCACTCTTCCAAGCGTCATTGTGGGCAGGGCTTGATGAGTTCCATTTACGCACACTTCGATTGACTGAAAAAATGTGCAAATTGATCGATAAGTATCTAAAAAAACCATTACCATTTTGCAAATTTTAAAAATTTGCCTGGCCTATAATAATAATTGCCATCAATACTGCAGTCCTAACATGACCCCTAAAAACCAATAAATAAAAGGTTAATTAACAAATTTTGGTTGATTAGTCAGCTTTTGCATGACACTTATCCCTTCATCTAAAGTCCGCCGAGCCTTACAAATACAGGTTAAGACCGACACTTGTCTAACTAACTGGGGAAAATGTATAAGAAAAATTCCAGCACACGCTGGAATTTTTCTCAGTTGTCTAGAACTTTACAGTCTAAACTCGTTATAACAAACCATGATTTTGTCCAGGATTTCGGTCTGTTGTAAAAGGAGTATGTTGTATGCAGATATGAAGGTGGGTCAATGATATTTAAAGGAAAACCAACCGAACTTCACAAATCGGTATGTTATACCCAAATGTCTGTTGTAAATCCAGGTCTGTTTGGCAACCAGGTCTGTTGTAATGAGCTTAGACTGTATTTGTTTATTTATTTATTTACAAATACTGCTGATCCCTATCCAGGGATCAGTAGCAGGGTGGAAAGTAACTTAAAATGAAGCGATATAGTGCCAAAGAGTTACTAGTTACTATCATTCAAAACGCATAGCGTGAAACAAATGCACTTACAGAGTCTTGGTTAATAATTTACGTGAAGCCCATTCCATTTCTACAATCGTTTGAGGAAAAAAAGGAGGAATTTGAAAGCGTCGATGATGCGCGGTTGGTAAGGTGTAATCGTAAGTGGGGTTCTTCCCCTCGGGTGCATATGAGTCAAGTCACAATAGGAAGCACTCATTTCTTCCTAATTATATAAGATCACTCAATTGGTTGCACCATATACTACGAATACAGGGTGTTTCCGGAAAAGTGAGCAAAATCTCTTCTGCGAAATCTATGCATTACTCAGAAAAAAAGGTTGATGCCGTATTGGTTTGTGTCAGTGGGCCCATTAAGAAAAACTATTAGCTTTCATTGACGTCAAAAAGCAAACCTCATGTGACAGTCCGGAGGCTTTCTTAGCTAGCCTCTTCTATGTGAGATGCGTGGCGGCGCATGCACATTGTGCGTTTCAGACGGGGGCGGCGGGACTGTTCACGCGGAGATGCACTCCACTAAGAAACTGAAACTAAGAAACGCGTCCCAATCGTGCATTTGTTCGGAATAGCGTAAAATGCTGCGCGTGCCTTACACTTTTGTAACGTGGGTGTATTTAGTAGTTTTCTATGATGCCCAGCAGGATTCTAATAGAAACATCCCTTTAACATCAATCATTAACAATTTAATTACTCAAAACTAATTAATTATCCAATTATATTGAAAGATAATCATTTTTCTTATTGGGCCCTTTGACACAGACCACTATTGCATCAACCTTTTTTCTGTCCGATGCATAGTTTTTGCAGGGGCGATTTTTCCCACGTTTCTAACACCTGTATTGAGACCTTGTATATGAGCTCGAGGTTGATGTGAACGAGATTTGGTATTCTTGTCTACTGAAATGCTTCGGTGGAATAATCGAAAGCCCTGATTCGATGTCGGCTATTATGTTCACGTTCCCAGACAAATCTTGCGAGTTTCTCAATCCGTTTTTTCTGCCCACCGCTACCGAGACATTGGCTCTTTGTGAACACGTAAAAGAAACAAACGAATGAAAGTGGTTTCAGCCTGCAACTCGTTCGCGTGCGCTATGTGCAAAGAAGATGCCAGAGAAAGTCAGACGCCCGTGTCAGTAGCTCCCCCATCGCCAGCACGCGAGCAGGTACGGGTGGACGGTGTTCCCAGTGACGCGAGTGGCAACGCCTCCACAGACGAAGAAAAAACGTTTTCGAACGACCCGCTCTTTACGCAGTTCTTTACGTTTACAATGATAACTGTGACAGTGTCGCTTTCGGCTGCGGGAAATGTGCATCCAACGTTCCACCAGTTCCGTTGCTTCTGTACACGTGCCTGGCCGACGGTGTAGCGAGGCGGCGCCGCAAAAGGCACCAAACGTTCTGGGAACCTTGTCGGCCAACTTGGATCTATAGTAGCGTCGCCGATCGCGGCGTCTTCATCTCCATGGCGGGGCTTCCTCGCGGGTGACGCCCAGCTCCCGTCGGCCGGTCCGAGCGATGGCTCCAGACGCACCGCGTGGGACGGGTAGGATGGCGGTGCAGTCCGGTCCTTCCCGAGAAGCATGGTTCCGACGGGTCTTCTCTCTCTCTGGTGGCCAGCGTTTGTCGGCGAGGACCTGCAGCTGGCGGCGGCCTGTGCCGGGGAGCGGGAGGCCTGGCTGGGGGCCCTGCGTGGGGCCAGCTACGAGTGCGTGCGCCTGCAGCTGCTCCTGCTGCGCTCCAGGCTGCGCTCCCGCCAGAGGGAGTCCGACCCAGGCCTGTACAGGGGCCCCCAGAGGGAGGCGAGGAGACCCCGGTGGGACTTCCTTCTTTCTTTCTCGCTCGTTGCTCTTGGTGGCCTCACACAAGGGGCCTCATGTAAAGGAACGAGAGAGAGTACTGAGTAGAGAACGCGTGACAGAGGGATAAAACGTGGGGACGACTCGGCACGCTGGAAAGCGATTGTGAATAACAACTATGCGGAAATAGAGGCCGTATGCTCTAGCTTCGAGGAATTAAGGTGCTGAACAAAACAGGATCAAAATGACTAATTTTTTAGACATTTGAGGTCAGCCAAACAGAAAGAGGTCGCGCAGAATATTTTGTTGTTGTTTGTTTAACGCTCACCGACTCCGTTACATACTCAAAATGTTTCTCGACACTTTCATTTTTCGTTCTTTTCGTTTATGAAATGACTAATATTTTTTGTAATGCTTTTATTTGAGGAGGGGCCTCTCCGGTTACGCTTACCATAATTAATTGATAGGCCGATCCTTCTTCGCCTTCCATCTTGCCTTGCACCTTTTTTGTTCGGGCTACCTAGTTGGCACTTGCTCAGATCGGAGAGGCTGTCGTATCGCGGAGGTACTGCACCAGAAGATTTTACGAAACACCGAAGGCTGTACTTTGTTGTTTTCTCTTTTAGGTAAAAAAGACCCACTACAAAATAGAGCCCTTCCTGGAGCTTACAGCTTAGGTAAGTTACAAACTTAACAAAACAATTAATATACGACCAGATTACTTCCAGAAATGGCTAATGCCGATGTACACGTACACCGATGCTTATCAAGTGTGTTCTGGCACGGCTTGCAACATAGTTGGGCTGCAGTTGACCGTAGCGATAAAACCGAGGACACTTTCAAGACGTAAGGCGAGCTTCTCCTTAGGGAGCAGTTACAGAATCCCCGCTCATTACCCAAGCCCCTTTGAGAAACACGGCTGCTTCTGTCGACCCATGTCGATAAAAGATGTTCACAGCCCAACCGAAAGTCGGTGTCGTCGGGGAGGGGATGTCGTCCTTTCGCGATAACAGGCATACATATGATGGGTGCGCAAATGCGCCAGGCAAAAATGCATTCCAGGTGGAGACGTGGCCTAGTTGGAGACGCCATTTCTACGTTCAATTAGCGAAGTAGTGATGACCCGAGCTCTTCTCTCGGACATGAATTGCCGTTCCAGGTGGCTCCAACTAGTAACGCTTGGTTTGCTTTCAGTGATGCAATGAAAACAAACCAGACATTCGCTGCTTGCAGTTTTGCTTTTCTTTTATAACGATGGTTTATTCAGCTTGGAAAATGCAAATTAAAGTTTTGGGTCTACAGCAGCACAATTTTGCTCGTGTGCAGGATCTGGCATCCACCAGTTATGTAGTTGTCAGTCGGACTAAAGCAAAGAAACATATACGGTTCTAACGATGAAAACATAAAAAGCTAACGGTTGCTACGGGCAACTGTTTCTAAATGTAATCTCAGACACCGCATCTTCAAATTAAATTTGACAGTCCTTAGCGAATCCAGACCAAATAGCTCTTCCGGTAGAATGTTGTAATGCAGTGGCACGTAGCTCTAACTAACCCATTTCCCATTATTTGTAAAACTCTTTGGTAATAGAGAATCCTTTGTTTGTTCCGGGGCGTTTTTTCTCACTTGCAAGGGCAATCGAAATAAATTGTTGAAAACATTTCCAGCAGCAAGTCAATCGTACCTGACGAAATAGTGGCACGTGGAGCCCTTCTTTGGGACAATAAATATTGGTGCATTCGTTTAAAGGGGGCGGTACAACAATTTGTATACTTTCCGTAAATACCACTTAGAATGAATGTCTACATATTTATTCTAAGCTCATAGCCTATGAAACATCCGTTAGTTTCTCTCCTGGTAAAATAGTAGTTGCAAAAAAATGGAAAAAAAAACTAGCAGCGTTCTTTCCCTCAACTCGTAGCCAAAACATATGCACCCGTATTCACCAGGCGCGACTAACTAGCGCCGTTTTCAGGTTAGTAGCACGCACTAAGTAGTCGCGAGTTAAACGGAAATCCGCGACTAACGAGCGGTTATGTTCTACGGTATTCACGAGTGCCAAGCTGAGCGGGTGACTATCTAGTCAGAACTAACACGCGGAAGTGATGTAAAAAGATGAGGTCACGCATATGAATACTTAAACGCCACTGCGTAAGTGAGCATTTTATCGTTTAAAAACTAAAATTTAAATGTTTATCAGGAAAAAAAAGTTCCAATGAGAGACATATTGTCCGCGACAGAGTTTTACAAAGAAAAATTTAAAAACGACGCCAGGGAGAGACACGGAAGCCGCATTGCCAGCGGTATAAACAAATATGGAAGTGTCCGCAGAATGCGTATTTTCCTTCGTCGTCCAGCGCCTGCTGAGATCTCTATAGCGGCATCTCTGACCGCTGAACATGGCTATTTACACAATATTTGCTCCTCCGATTCTTTCTAGATATGTCACCCAGCGTTCCGAGACAGTAAGTGCTTGGATAGCGCTGGCGGCCAGCGGTGATACGAGTCGGCCATGGCGCTGAGCCGCTAGTCACCCGCTAAACACCGGCTAAACTAGCCCTACCCCATGACTAAGATTTGTCTTAGTCGTGCTGGGGCTGACCAGGACCTTAAACACGACCGGTGAATACCTAAGCGCTCACTTAGCAGCGACTATCGCTCGCCACGTGATCATTTTAGTCGATGACGTCACTAGTCAGTGGTTAAACAGGCGCTACTCGCGCCTGGTGAATACGGGTGATGGTCACATGATGTGGAGCTGATTATATGCTGCCAAGGTTTATCATAGCCACGTGCTGGGGCTGGCAAAGCACAGGACACGCGCCGAGTTCCAGACATTGTTGGGGTTCAACAATTGTTGTCATTGGAGCAATTGGACAGGAGCCACTATTTGAATGCTTGTCGAGCTATTGATTATTGCGAGCCCAAAGCGAGTGCTCATGCAATGCCCCGGTCCAGTCCCTGAGCTGCATTCAAATATCATCACCAGGGGATGCTGCAACCTCCAAACTACTGAAGCCCCTCTATCCTGGGAAAAGTAGTGCCATTCTTTGAACAAGCCACCGTGTACACTACTATTGGCCAGTCGTCATGCGACATCCTGCTTTCGGTTGGACTTCTGGTCGCCTTTACTTTCCCAAGCTGTTGCTATGCCTCAGCTAACGGGCTGCCGCATCTGTGGAAAAGTCGACTGGGGAGCCTTTCAGTGTTCCCTCTGGAACGGAAAATGAACCTCGGAGGAAGATCTTGCTTCACCGAATCAATCGAAAAGTTTTCATTCTAATGGGCGCAAAGTTATGTGATGTAGGTGCTTTGTATAAAGCTCACCAGAATGCAAAAAGACAGCTGCTTAGAACGAGTTATGCACTCCATTCCACCGTAAGCGCGAGCGATGCAATAGCGGGCACAACACTGCCGACTTGGCATGCACGGATGCCCGTGCTCGTGGAACACGCGTCGTTCAAAACGGCCTGCTTTTGCTCATACATACTTGGAGCATCGGCGTCGCTCCCGCTTACGGGTGCAAACGGAGTGCGCTTGCTCGTCAAATGTAGCATGCTACATGCTTGCGTACCATGCTTTATTTTGCACAAAGTTCATAAGCTTGCAATGCTTTCGCGGCTGCGGATGCGATCATATGTTTTTTTTTCTTTCTTTATTTAACTCGGGAGAGTTAGGTCACTGTGATCAGGCGTTACGCCCTTACCAAAAGGTTTACAGTGCCTCTTAAGCAAAGAGGGAAAGAAAGTTACATAAACAAAACAAGGTGGGGCGGGTGGAGGGGAGAGGAGGGGGGTTCAACGGCTACATAAATGCTACATGAGTCATGCACTCAATTGTTCAGTTGTATCTATACTCCGATTCAACATAAGTGCGAGTGGAGCCAGTGCGACAAGCAAGAGGATGCTTTCTCTCCACTCATTAAAAATAAGTGGTGAATCATCTGAAATCGCGGAGAATATAATTGCAATTTGGCGGTTTGATATGATGAATAAAAACAATTTTTGATTCCTGTGAAGCCGAAGGGGCGGACAGGTACCCTCAAGACACCGACCGATAATGCAACTCAGTAGGGACAATTGGGACGATTATCCAAAGCACTTTTGGGATTCACGGCTGGACAAACAGATCTGGAGCGGCCTCAGGGCGGTCGGATGCAAATGCAGGCTCTAAATGAGGCCATTGTCGCACTTATATGATGAGAAAAATCCACACGACCGGCATCGCGCTCGTTTCAGCTGACCCGGCGCGATGCCCAAGCGTTCCCAAGCGTCAGACGCTTGGGAACTTCCAGATGGCGTCTCCATCGCAAACCGGAGATTAGAGGTAGGGTAAGGAGGGTTATTTGGAGGAGAAGGGAAAAGAATGCGCCACTTTTCCCGGATATAGGGGCTTTCCAAACTATGTCACCAAGTTTTGCAGTAAGGAGATTGAAAGAAGACGCTTGCTGTTATTCTTGGAATTACATGGCAACAAAAGGGTTTCTTGGTCAATGGCATTGCATGCAAATATACTTGTGCCCCACTAGTGCCAGTAAGCTTGTGTAAAGTGAAAAGCATTCCAAGTGAATATCGCTGCACGGCCCCTTTAAGTATAGAGACTTCCAACGAGGACGCTGTCTGTTATCGGCCAGTAGGAGTGAGGCGTGACCCGCGAGGACGCCCCATTGTGGCGATGGCGGGCAGGGGACCACATGACACCGTTTCACTCTGACAAGCCTCTGGTCGTAACGCCGTTAGGTCTCTCACTACGTTAATAATGTTTTGCTGCAATACAGTACCAGTACAACCCTTAGGAAGACTATATGTTTGATGACCTCACTTTGTCCTTTAAGGCCTGTTCAGACGCTCGCGCTTGCTTAGGACCAAGCTCTCGCGATCTCTTACGATGGGGGGAGACTCTGGCGCCATCTCTGAGGCAATCCCGGAACTGCATTTTACTAGAGTGAAGGTTTTTCGCTATTTGCTAGATGTACTAAAATGTTAAGATGGGCTACGTGGTGAAGCACAGTGAGCGATAAATAGCGCAAAGGACACGCACGATCAAGAACACAAAGACGGGAAGTGCGCCTGTCCTTTGCTTTGTGTTCTTGTCCACACGTATCCGTCGCGCAACTTGTTCTTTATTATGAAATGTACATACACGATCTATGAGAAAGGGTCATTTACTATAACATTATCGCGAGTTTTTCCACCCAAAAAAGAAACGAACGACGGTGCACGCTAAAAATAGGAAATATGACGGATATTGCGAGCGTCTCATGGCCAGCCAACAGATGACGCCAGTTGAGGTTCCGAGGTGCACGTTCGCAGTAATCGCAAGTGTGCAAGCCTGCCCACATCTCGTCCCGTGTCGCGATGCCCCTTGCAGCGTGCGACAACCTGCGCTGCGACGCGGACGGCCAGCCGCCGAACCCGCTGGTGGTGGCTGATGACGGGGCGCCGGCCCAGGGCCTCTGGACCAAGTTTTCCCAGACGGAGATCGTCGAGGTGAGCGAATTGCGTCCCGTGGAAAGTTCTGAGAAGGGTCTTGCGTAAAGGAACCCTGCGGTCGCCGGCAAAGTGAGAATGGCGCATCTTTGGAGCACCTCCTGCAGGCGCTTGACAAGATGTTGAAGCGCCTATCTTGGGACAACTGGAGCTCTTCCCTGCCATTCTCACATTGTCAGTGACTATAGATAACTGGCGTCCTCCATACTTCTCCCCGCGTTATCATAAAAAATATATTTTTGTTGCCTCACTTTCCTTTTCTGCCTAACGTTCGTGCATTGTACTTTTTCTCGCATTTTGTCGCGTTTTCCTGCAGATAAGTGGCGGAATTCTTTTTCCTTCAAATTTACGTCAGCGTGTCGTATGCGCCAGTGCAACTTAAATAAGTAGAGACCTTAACTGTGCAAGATGGAGGCAATTTCGGCATTTTCGACGAAGGAGGAACTTTTTCCGGAGGTCCAAAGCACGGCGGCACAGCAGCAGGTCCGCAGTTGCAACCAACTCTGCCGACCATACAAAGAAGCCAGACTCGTATGTCGCCGCAGCATCGTAGTCAGAAAAATACTGCATTTTACTTTTGCGTAATATTCATGCAGGCGGGATGTGTATCACTTTTTTATTACTACAGTCGAATCTCGTTAATTCAAACCCTCTTAATTCAAACTTCTGGATATTTCAAACTAACATGCAGGTCCCATCCTATGCGTCTCCATGGAGGAAACTCCCGGTAATTAAACTTTGCTTTATTCAAACAAATTTTTGGTCCCCCTCGAGTTTGAATTAACGAGATTCGACTGTACTTCCAACCCCCACCCCTAATATGCTCTCTGGATGATGTAGGTATTGTATGAACATAGAGCATACAAGAAGGTATGTGTGTGCAGAGGTGCAGCAACCCCTGCTTCCTCGCCACGGTGGGGTTCCTGAAGAAGCAGGCGTGTGCTACCACCGAGGTGAAGCTCTGCGTCTACGACGTCCGGAGAGGCTCACTGCCACGGTGAGCCACCCCGTGATAATTCTGCGATTGTGTCTGCAGTGAACCTTGTATTTTTTGTATGATGCATGAGCAGCGTGACCGTGACTTTAATGCCGTTTTGACCGTGCTGTTTTGTGACGCGATGTTTTGTCGTGCGCTGACCCGTTGTGATGCTCCAATAGTGGAGGACTGGGCAGTGATTTCAAATTTAGTGATCACTTGAGTTTCGAGCTCTTGAGCAATGGTAGGGGGCAGAAAGTGAAGGTGTTGCTTACTTGCCACCTCAAAACGAAACATTGCGCGGCGACGACTGGCGGGATTTCTCCATACGACAGCAAAACGAAACCCAAAACGAACAAAAAACGGACAAGGTGCCCCGTCGGCATCAGCCAGTGAGACACTCTGTCTGTCCGAAACTGTGGAGTCAAAGCTATGGGTGCGCAAGCGCTTGGGCACCTTAAGCGTCGATCGAAGCTGTACGCGCACTTTTCACTTCTGAAATGCCACGGAAGGTTGTCCCCTTGTGAAGCGTGCATCTGCCAGCGAGCCAGCACTCGACGGCGACAAGTCTGCATGACTGGCAGAGACCCGGGGTATCTTTTGCTAGCTCACTTGTACCGTGAGCTCGTGGCCATTTTCTGCCTATGGGGAGCGCAAGTTTGTCTGCTTGCACAGGGGCTGCACTGACATCAGAACACCGAGCTCCGATTGGCTCTGATAGGGGGATAGTGGGCAAGCCTCAACGCTAGCTACCCACTATCCTCCCAATCTGAGCAAATCAGAGCTCGGTGTTATGACATCAGCGCAACTCTGCTCAGGGTGCAGACAAACTTGCGCTTCACATTGCTTTGGGATATATAGTAGATTTAAGAAATTTGTCTTATAGAAGCAATTAAATTGTGTATGCCGTCCTTAAATATTCGTTGCCTCAATTTTTTAGTCCAAATATTTTTTTCGTCAAAACAGCTGCAGCTGGTATTAAAAGAGAATCTGAAAATTTGATAGAGTGACATTTTAAAAATATTTGATAGCATACCCTTCTCGTTTTCAGAAATCACTCCTGGGGAGGCGGTGTTCACCCTGGGAACATTGGTGCAGATGCCCGGTTGCTTCCTCACGTCTCGCATTGGTGTGAGTGGTGCCTGGTTTGCGTGCCACATTTGTTTTGGCGTCGGGAGCGGCGTTACGCGTGGTGGGGTGACGTGTAACGTGACGAGTGACGATGCGAGGTGAGGCGACGCGAGGTGCAGTATGGTAGACTTTCATTAATTCGAAGTCATAAAAACTAGAAAAATTCGAGGTAAGCGGAGTTCTAAGATAAGCGAGGTACCAAATTTTCATTGAACTGATCATGCATTGTGCGCCAATTGGCTTGATGCTCACGCGGTGGTGCCGTAGAGAGAACAAAACGGCAGCAGCAAAATTATCAACAAACAGCACTTGCAAAATGAAACAACAAAACTAAAAATAAAAAAAATGAAAGAAGAAAAAGAAAAGAGCTAAAGATAACTTTGAGCAGGAGGGAAAGAAAAAGCGGCACCAACTGCTAAGCCAAGATTTGGGGGAGAAAACAAAGTAAGATAACATACGCTCTTGAGCATGGCCAAGCTCTTGACTTGTGGCACTTTTTCTGTCTTGCACGTTGTCACACGCATGCACTGATGCGCAACTTTGTTGTTTCCTTTTCTTTTTTGTGTGTTTGTTTTCTATCACTGTTTCTTTGTCAACCACTGTTTTGGCTTTCAGTTCATTGATTGCTGTGTCCTGCCTGTTTTTTTTTTTTTAATTTCTCTTGACAAGACAGATATCCAAAGTCTGTCTGGAGCCCTTTTCAAGATAAGCGATAAGTAAATGCATTGTGCCTACAGGAATTCATTTCGTGACAAGGGAATGTTTCGACTTATCCAAGTTAATGAGGGGCCACTGTCATGCGACGCTCAGTGACGCAAGGCCAAGTATGGTGAGGCGAGATGCTGGGTAACCCACGGGGAGGGCCGAGAAAGGGTGTCAAATGGGGTGACGTGAACTGCGGCGAGGCGAGAGACTTCGAGGTCTGGCAGTGTGAAGTGTAGCGAGGTATTGAGAGGTGAGGTGTGACAAGGTAACGCACAATGTGGAAGTGAGGTGGGAAAGGAGACTAAGAGAATCGTCGTTTTGGGTGGCGGCACCCGGGCGTTGCTGCCCGGGAGCGGAGGTGCCCGCGCCTGATGGTGAGCGTCGCCGTGTCCCCCAGGTCTCCGTCCTATGAAGGTGTGGGCTTTGTGACAGTCACCGCCCGGGAGCTGGAGCCCGAGCTGGCGCCTGCCGCCAAGGCCCACGTCGCCGACCACTTCTGGCCCACGGTGAGGGGATGCCTGGAGCCTCTCGGCAGTCAATTACAATTCCTTTTTTGCTTCTGCGCCGAAAAACTTAAACGGTAACGTCGGTTGAAAATGAAACCAAAATAAATGACTGGTATCACTTTAGTAGCATGATATATTACGTCAGAGTGAAGCCGCATACTCCACTAAAGCCGGGTTTAATGATGCGACCAGCTGCTCTAGCGGGAGACAAGCGGGGTAACTTTAGTCAAGGAGCACTGTTGCAGCACCCTTGTGACGTTATGTCACAGTGGAGCTGCAGTTGTTTGGTTGTACCGCATGCTGCAGCACCACGGTGACATCACGCCGCAGCTGTACGGCTCGATAATCAGTGTTGCCATCCTCTAACAGATAGTTTTGGTTTTGCCGTAGACACCTGAAACCAAACTTTGAGCCATTATATTTATAAAACTATGCACAATATCAGAAAAAAAAATGTATACCTTGTAATTTAGGGACACTAGCTTTAGCTAAAGAGTGTCATAATCCCAAATAAAAAACTCAGCCTTTCCACTCTCGTGAAGAAGGAAAACCAGCGTAAGCTGTACTATGGTGGAAATTAAGTATTTATAAATATAAGGATTGAGGTGTGATTGTATAATTGGTTATGTGAGAACCGTATTGTCCCCGGTTGTCTTTGTTATACCACGTCAACCGCCGAAGGCTCATGAACGAGAATCAAGGCTCCACTACTCGTTCTTCTACCACGTCTCAACCTCGGTAGGTGCTCTGGTACGGGTGGGTATTTGACGTCACATGCCGAAGGCTCATGAGACGGGAATCAGAGAGCTCCACTAGTCGTTCCTCCACCATGTTCAACCTCGGTAGGTGCTCTGGCACGGGTGGGTACTTGTAGCCGTTCACGGTCGTGAACCGGGCACCGCGCCTTTGAGCAGGGAATCTCAGCACGTTTTGCATGCAAGTTCTTTGTAGACGTCCGCCGACTCAATACACTGCCGCAACGCACACGGGCCCCGTTTCCCAATTCTTCTCGTCCGACACGCCGCCGATCATGGATAAGTCTCCGGCAAACCAGAGTCAGTCGCACACAGCACACATGACGCCAAATGGGTCCTCCATGAACTCCCTCCGGAACCTCGCCGTCGCACCCGGGAACTGTTGAGCTGGCATGGAGTGCAGTCGTCGCCAGGCCTCGCGCTTGCGCTTGGCCTCCGTAGCCCGCCGGCGCCGTTTATATCGCTGGTTCTGTTCTCGGCGGCGGCTTTCCAGGTGAGCGATGTGCTCTTGTTTTGCAAGGGAGTCTGAAGCGATGGACGCAGTAGAACTCGAGGCGACAGCGGGTTCACGTTGGTTATGGACCCATTCGCGCTGCTGCGCTACGTCGCCGCTCTTTCCGCACCCAGTCTTCTCAGCATGGGCCGTGCGCATGCCCTGAAAGGGCATGCGCACGGCCCATGCTGAGTCTTAACCGACACTGATAAGCGTAGGAAACGGCGCGCAAAACAGACAAGGACGAAGAAACACACGTGACGAGCGCTGCAATCGTCACGTGTGTTTCTTCTTTGTCCTTGTTTGTTTTGCACGCTGTTTCCTACAATGAATTCCCACCAACTCGCCCAACCATCCATTTTTTTATGATAGCTGGAAAGGTTGCCGCCATTTACGAGCGACGGCGGCAACCAGACTGGTTGTGTGCTTGCCGCCGTCGCTTGTACATGGCGGTAGCTGTCCAGAGGTTTGTGGATATTTGTGTCGACAAGATTTTGGTGCTGGACACGTTCCTGGGGAACCTAGCCCTTTAACAGCTCCGCTGTAAAAGATATTGACCGGAGTTGCCAGCAGAATGAGCCCTAACATTAATTAAGGAGGCATTGCGGAGTAACCGAGAATGCGTCTCGCTCGCGCTACTGTCTTTCTCGTTTCCTATGGCGCCATCGCACCGACCCTTCCTAAATAGCGAGGACGTAGCCCTGGGTTCCGTATGTCGCCTGTTGGGAACCGGCGCTAGGCGCCGATTGTGCACGAGCACCTCGTCAATGCTCGTCCCGATTGACAAAATGCGAGTTCCAGCTGAATGCCGATGCTTCGCACCCGGCATGCATTGACCCGGCACTTGTGCCCCGCCCCCCGGGTCTGCAGGCGGAGCGCCCACGCACATACTCACTGCCGGCCACTCTGCCCCGGCGCACGCCCACGCCCCTGCACGCCCAGCTGCGGGTGGCCTTTGACGGACTCTGCTCCCGCACCTACCGCTTCCACACGGGCCTCGGCGCCGAGCTGCGCGTCAGCGAGATCATGGCCGAGAGCAAGCTGTCCTTCTCCTTTCCCCAGCTTCTTCTGTGAGTCGATCCTTCCTCCTCGTTTGCACGTCAAGGGGACACGAAATCGTAATAAGAAAACGCGAAATCGAGAAAATTTGCAATTTTTTACAAAATTACAAAAGAACTGGCGACACAGAAACACGACGCAGATATATATATAAAAAAAAATTGATGCAGAAATGATATTTCTGTGTATTGTTGACCCTTCTCTCTAGTTTCAGGGGTTTTATTTAGTCTTATTATGGTTGAACCATCATCAGCTCGTTGGAACCCCAACTTTTTGTGAAATCATTTTCCTTTTACTCCGACTAACCGGCGCTCCCATTGTCTCCGTTAAAGAGCGGACGAGTCTACCTTTTGTTGACATGGGTCGAAGCTGTACGCATAGCGGAGGCCGTTTTCGTTTTGAAACCAATTGTGTCCTTCGAATGCACAAGTTTTTCGGGTGCTGCCGTCACTGCCGTCTGCTAACCAAGAGGTGTTTACTAGATTGCTGCCAACTTCTCAAAGCTATATGCGAAGTAATGACCTTGTCTGTAACTACCCGAGTTACCACAAAGTGCGAGCAGGGACCTTAGAGTGTGCATGGGCCAGGATTTCGACAGGATCTTGAGACCTACTTACGGATGGCACAGCGCAGTTAATGCCGGCTTTTGCCGGTGATCACACGTTAAAACTTGCAATTTGGTGAAACAAGCTGATATGTGTAACCACACGTCGGCGACTGCTTCCACACGTTAGCTCAATGGCACAGACGTCACATTTGCGCTAACTGCATTGTGTGACAAACACACACAAATGGGGTGATGTAACTTTGTTCAAACAAGTTGTGGATGAGGGTTTCCCTTTGGAGAGGCCATAAAATATGGGACCAATCCCAAAGTTTACGAAAGTTGTCCCGTTGCGACTTTTACCGAAAACTTGGTCTTGCAGGAACCTGTGGATCAACGAGGAGAAGCAGCTCATGGAGACCGTGACTCAGCTCGGAGAGGTGAGTGTCTTTTGCAAGGCAGATCGCATCTGGTCCACTATACTCCGTCGTTTTTGTTAGGGTCTCTGATTTGTCTCAAATTGGTTGAACATGCCAATAGATAGAACCAAACTAAAACTCGTATATTGCGTCAAAATAGTTTGTTCCTGCCAAGTTATTAAATTTTCACTTTTGTCCTTTTCGTTTGTTTAAACTGAATGTCTCTATTAGCAGCTCTGAAGGGTTATGCTAGCGGAGGGCACATTCACTGTATGGACAGTAGGACTTGTTCTCATGTTAATGCGAGACATTCGGCGTAAAATGAAAGCTGCGGAAGTTCTCCTCGGCACTCACTCAGCAGCACGAAACAAAATGTAAATAACTCTTTTCTAAACAGCCGGCACGTGCCTGGCACTGGCATTGTGCCACTGGAAAGTGCAAGGAAATTTGAATGTTCGTTTTGGCATCACCTTCATTTGCCATCTTCTCAGTAGCCATTTTGAATTTAGAGATAGTAAATAGCACCCCGAAGAAGTAGGAACCGTGTATTCAGAAACTGTAACCAGTTTTAGGGAGCGCAAAATATTGGTAACTATGCTTCATTTTTGTTTTTTCTGAAGAAGCAATGCATTCCTTTATAGTATTACGTAGAAAGACCACACGTCAAATATTATGACCTAGTTCTGTCTAAATGTCTCTTAAACGATCCGACAAACTTTGCAACACGCCAAGTTGCCGAAATCAGCTCACTCAAGTGGGCAAATTGAGGCGCAACCAGCAGCGCAGTCAAGGCTACGGCGTGGGCGTAGCCAATATTGAGCGAGATGTCATCACCATTGCCCCTTTTTGTTTGTGTTTACTTCTCGGGCAAGTGTAACAGCTGACGTCAGCAATGTTCCCTCTCGGCGCACAGTGGTGTCTACAGGATTGGCACAACGCACTCCTTGAGCATGTTTGACCGTCCACGCCGTCTCCCGCATCACGACCGCCGTCTCGTCTCACCGTTTGCGATTATTGTCTCTTGGAGTTTACGTTCACACTACGGACACTACCGTGAAATTCCATAGGAACGCCACCTAAAATGAAAAGATAAATGGTAAAAACATGGGGTGGGCTATCTTTGGGGGATGTGACGTCAAAACTTTATCAAAAATTGAGGTAAACACTGGGCAGCCCCAGAGCCTTATATGTAGAGAGTTTGGCCATTCGTTGGGAAGTATAGGAGACAAATGAGGAGGCGCCATTGGCTGAAAGCGGGCTGGGCGTGTTCCACGGCGTCTTCAGAAATTCGAATGTGACCAACCAGAAGCCGGAAATAATACCCTGGCGGTGGTCGCGAGAAACAAACCTGATAACTGCATCGGAGTAACTCTTGATGGCTGAAAATATGGTACACGTGATGTTTCAATCACGCTCATCTAAAATGATGGTGGAAGAGTGCGACTAGCGGAACGATCGACATAATCCGTACGCCAAGCGCCGAGGGCCAGGAGTCTGCCGTCCGAGCAGTCACACTCCGTCCGAGCAAAACAGAGTTGAGCGGCGCATTCGTTTCTTACATCTTTCTGCATGATCATGATCGAAACATCACGTGCATCCTATTTTCAACCACAAAGAGTTACTACACTTCACTCTTGCGCGCTTATTAAAACCATTTACGAACATAGACCTTTGATCAGAACTGTTTCTCGCTACCACCGCTAGGGGATTCTTTTGGCTTCTGGTTGGTCAAGAGAGCATGCCAAGCCCTCTTTCCGAGACTGCCGCAAGCCCTGGCTCTGCCCGCGCCTCCCATTGACCAAACTCTCTACATATACGGCTCTGGGCAGCCCATACAAACCACATGTCACTGGAACTGTGGCCATAGATCGCAGAAATTCACGTTTCATGATGCGATGAACACGCGGGAATTCGCTATAAACTCCTGTGTCACGTGAAAGGATACTGCTGGTTGCGGACGCAGCAGGTATGCATCACTTGATGCAATATACACGTGGCAACAACTCGCAAATTATGAGAACCGATATTGTGCACGCAGGTCACGGACTAAAATGCAGGGGTACCCGTTACAAACTTCCTTGTCAGGGCGTACTGGTACCGCAGGTTGTGCGGTTGATGCGATTCTCATTAGACATTCGTGACGTCCAACAGGAATTTGGGGGTGGGTGATGTTTCGGAATATTTATGTCGCGGATATTTAGCCAGAAAAACGGTATGGGCAATTTTTTGGGGGAGGGCATCCTCATAGAACTTTACGGTATGTGCGTAGACTTATACTGCAGTTGTGCAGACATCGTCAAATGTCATAGACACCAAAACGTGGCGAAGAGTGCGGTGCAGACGACACCTGCGCCTGGCACACGCCCGTCCCTATCCCACCCATTGTTGTGTAGAGGGTCACATCACATATCGTACCACGTGATAGCCACGTTCTTTGCGGCCCGAGGCCAATGCGTCCAGACGGAGCCGAAGTTTCGATTTCTGCTCATGTTTAAAAGCAAAATTTAACAATATGTATTGCATTTTTTGTGAGACAAATGATGGAGTGTCTTTTATTAGTGCTTTTTAATGTGAAATCACTCATTATCCCGAAATCTTTGAAATTGAGCGTAGTTGCCCTATAAAGTGATCTGCGGCGTCTGCTTTATGTTCTCCGCAAAATTGCGAGGGTGTGGACGAAGGCCGGGACTGCATTGCCTTTAGTTTGGACAAACGGTTCGAAGTCACGTCATTGTGCGTAGAAGCCACTTTGTGTGCAGATACACTGGAACTACCCTATTTGCTCATGAAAGCTAAGGCATACAATGTAAAATTAGAAGACTAAGTGCAGAGAAAACAAAATGGAAATTTGTTTCATCGCCATTTCATTAGGAAAGGTCAGTGAACGTGGAGGTGCGGTGAATCTTGTCACCACTACTGAGTGGTCACTAAACGGAATCTTGAGATAGTCTTTTTATGGTGCAGACTCGGTCTATGTGCCCTGAGCATCCTAGAAAACCTAACGTTACGATTGTGCGTGCCCTTCATCCCGAATAAAAATGAAATCAGACATCGCGTTACGCCCTCTCTCGAAATGTTTCAAGAATAGTCGCGTGTAGCGACGCTTGTAGCGACGCCTAGAAATATGATCCCAAGATCCCTTTTGTGCTCCTCTGAGGGAATTTGGCCAGTCGGTCGGCGTTCATGGCGGTCTGCATTCGACCCTTCTTTGTGGGAAGGAAAGTAGGTCCCCAGTTCGGGCGCAGGGAGTCGCGTGGTTCAGAGGTTGGGCCACCAACCAAAGCGGAGCTTTGCTGGCAAGAGTGGCTCACCTTGGCTGCCCCCCCTTCCCCCTCTCCCGTTGGCAGCTGGGGCCGGACTGGCAGGGCCGGCAAATGGTGTCCCTGGAGCGACACCTGCACCGCATGGGCTCCTACTCGGAGGCCCTGGAGAGCCTGGCCAGGCACCGGGCAGCCACTTCAAGCCCTCGGCCGCCAAGGGCCAGCGCCCTCCAGTTTGCCCCCGTCAACATGCACCTGCAAAGGCTCTGGGTCCACAACACCTCCAGCAGGAAGAGTGGGTCCTTTGGCTGTCGCACTGGCTTTCAACCGCCCAATACGCATCGGCCGGATTCCAGCCACATTTTCGCGAAGGGTTCGAGACGAGAAAATCCAGAAGAGCAACGGCGCATGCTAGATGTCTCGACTCCAGTTTGGGTCGTGACGTTAGTCCCTTGAGACCCCGAGACCTTGTTGAGATCTTGAGGCCCTGGTATGTTCCGGGGTGTCGACACCTTAGGTTCTCGAGCCTTCACTGTTTTTTGACTTGAGACTCGAGTCTCTCTACACCTTCCTTCAAACCTCAGTCTTTTGATGTCTTATTGTTTCGAAACTTAAATTAGTGCCTTAGTGCAGGGGTATTCAAACTTTTTGACTAAGGGGCCGGATCGAGGATCCGTTTGTGTCTCGAGGGCTGAGAAATAAAGAAGTAAATATAAATGGGAAGAAAACTAAACAAATTATCCTAGTAAGCATATAAATACAAAATTAAAAGTTAGAGTAAAAATTTAAAAAAGGAAAATATGAAGCACACTATACTTTATGTTGAATTATAAACGAGTTTTCCAACCGCAAAACCTTAAAAAGTAGTCCCGACGTTTTGAAGCTTACTTGGCTCCTTCTTTTTAGGGGTGGCTATAGCTCGTATGGGACAGTCATAGCTTCAACCTCTTCGTCTTTGTAAATGAGGAAACATTATTTCCTCTTTTTAAGTAGGCGGTGTTTTGTTAGGTGATGTAGGCCTTGCACGTACGCAGACGGTAAGGCACCTAGGGATCTGTTGATGTTTCCGGGCATCTGTTGAATGTGCCAAGATTCCAGAGAAGCCTTTTCGGAAATTGGGCTCCGTGTCAATCACGTGCGCATGAGCGAAGTCAATCGGATGGTCACACGCTTCGCAGTGTTCAGCAACTGCACTGCGTTCACGGTCGAAGTTATGCACGTCGTTCTTGTGCTCGCGCATTCTTTCGTGAAAGATTTTGTCTCGCCAATGTAGGGTGGCTGGGCACTCTTTGTAGGGGATCTTGTATACCACGCCCTGTGCTCTTTCTCTTGGTAGTCGGTCTTTGGGGCTTGGCATTAACTGCTTGTGGGCCACTTGAATGCCTTGTTTTGCTTTTGCAATACGCATGCCAGTGCTTCACTGGTTGCGTGCCTTATCTCGCAGGTAGCGAGATAAGGCACGCAACAATGTCCCACTTTGTTGTAGCCGGCGTCTTCGACAAAGACCTCGGTGGTTTCAAGAACAATCATTTTTGTAGCCTCGTTGCGGCGGAATTGGGCTTCTGCGTGGTGTCTGACATCAAACTGTAGACGGTTCAAAACGTGCTTGCTCCATTAGTGTGTACTTGACCTTCCCGCTATTTATTTGTAGTAGTCCAACAAGGCGCTCCGGCACCACTGTCGACCTTGAGCTTACGAAGAACATTACCACTCGCATTCAGTGTCTCACCTTGCCCACATACTTTACCGAGCACTCATGGTGGTTGGCAGCGGCCTCCACGATGCCAGCCATGACGTTGATGTGCATTAATCGCTTCGCACCTCCGTCCTTAGGTACATGACATTTTGCCCGCCTTTCACGAACGTGCTACGGCTATCGCTTTTACTTGGCACATTGTGGGCAAGAAAGGGTGCCTTTCATTGATTCTTGCCCCTTTATGTTTTCCAGAGTGCGTCTACGACGTGATCACGGTGGGAGCCTTCACAGCGTACGCCCAGAAGTACAACCAGGGGTCTTCACAGGATGCTCAACCAACTTAGGAACGCCTACCCTTCACTTCAGTGAGCAGCCACAATAGTTTTTGCTTAACCCGCCCATTCCAAGGCATCAGGAAAGACAACACTGGTCGTGAAACCTTGTTCTTACCTATTTGCGTTTCGATTTTGGTGCAATTTACGATGCAAGTTTGTCTTTGAGTGCCAATCACAGATCTCTAATTAGACTGGAAGCAATGAATATAAATGCTGATTCCAAGATCTCTAATTACTTTCTAGGTAACTGTGTTAGATGCAGTGCTATTGGCAGCATGACGGATGTATTTGAAGCATGCCTTAAAGACTTTAGAGCACCCTTCCCTCCACAACAACAAACAAAGTGCATGGGGCTCTGACTCAAAGTATTTAGCCAGTGGTGCTCGTTTTATTAAGGCGAAAGCCTTATATGTCTCATCGTTCCGTCGACCTTCGAAGTCCTTTCATGAAAACATGTCGACGACACGGAGAGTACGAACACATGTCGGCAACACGAAAGGTACGAAAACACGTCTGCGACATGAAAGGTACCAAACCCACGGTTTGCCACTGGACCACGAGATGGCGTTACTTGTGCCAGAATCGGCGGAGGCATGCGCGCGGCGCAAACCCAGCGGGAGAGGAGGACACTCGTTCGGGCAGCGGTGAAGAGCAGGCGTGCAACATGCCATGATATTAACGGCGCCAAGAGTGCGTCATCAGAGACAGCGCTGTCTTCGGAGGTTCGCTATTACCGGGATCGGCGCTTGGGCTTTCTCCTTCAAGTCGTCTTAGGGATAACATAAGAGACCATGTGAAGTTTTCTCCTTGTGGCCCTTCAAAGTCTGGAGTTACCGGGCATATCTTTTCTATACAAGTCGAACAATACCCAGTTCATGGCTGCCACTTAAAAACAGAATAAAAAAAACCTCTAGTACTTCAAGTTTCAGTTCACTATGGAAATACATCTATAAACAGGGTGTCTAGCGACCGGGAAAACTGGGAATTGTCAGAGAAATTTTTAGTTACCGGGAAAAATCAGGGAATTGTCAGGGATATTGTCAAAAAGTGAGCCCTGTCAGGAAAAATGAGCCGGAAATGCCATCGAGTTCCCTGAGCAAAGCCTCGATGACTTGGGGGCAGAAAAAGAGGCAATAAATTCTGCTTATAGCGGAGCGCGGGCTCTGCTCACCCAATGTAGAGCATGCTACCCGACGCAAAGGGAAGAGCCGGACAAATCCAGTCCAAGCCTTGGATTGGACTGAGGGTGGGACACTAGGCTAGATTCAGTTAGAGCTACTAGATTTAGTTACAAATGGGAAGGTCGCAGACCGTACTTTAATCCAAATCTTAAGCCGAAAGTGTGCATCTGGCGACCATGCGGCCATGCTGCCATCCGGTTATTGACGTGTATGGTTGAGCGTCGTGTTTTCATTGTGTTTCCGGAAGTGGCGTCTTCGCTGACGATGTCGGCGGCAAGAAAGTGCTTGTTTCTCCGTGGTGGACGAACCCGAATATTTCGGTATATGCAATTGGATTAAGCCCGTCCAAAATTATCCTTACAGTGCTCAATGCTCAATGCCTTGCATTGTAATGATCTTATATACTTAACCACCTGTACAGTGGTCAGGGAAGTTAGCCTGAATTTGTCAGGGAAAACCTGAAAAAGTCAGGGAATTTCAAAATAATAATTTGCTAGACACCCTGATGAAACAAATATATTTATATCTCCCAATATAATTAAACTTTTTTTTTTCATTAAGAGGTATTTAACAGTTAACACCAGCCAAAAACTATTTTTATGAAATCTATTTTATTTCTGTATGTTTAAGTGAGAATGTACCATAATATACCTAGAAATATACCTAGGGATGGGCTCTCTTTTGGAGTGTGACCAGAAAAAGCTAAAAAAAATGTAGCCAGGCCGGCGATGCCAAATCGAAACAATTTGAAAGTCTGCTTTTTCATGGTCTATTTACGCAACTCGTCACGCATGCCGTCTATACGACGTCGATTAACGGTTGCCGGCCGAAATTTCGGACACGCTCAATCATCTGGATGCCTTCCCCATATAGTCGACATATGACGGCAAGTGAAATTTTAGAAGCCGCTGAACTCATTGCCCGATTTTTCGTACTTGATTCACACCATTTTTTAATGCTTGAGGGTTCTAAAAAATGTTTCAGGGGCCCCTTTTCCTAGGGTTTCAAGGGCCCCCGTTCCTACGGTTTCAGGGTCCCCCTCTCCAGGTGTCTTAGTGTCCCATCCTTACGGTCTTGGGGCCCCCTTACCCAGCACTTTCAGAGGCCCCGCTTCCTTCCTTGGGGTTTCGGGATCCCCCTTTTAGGGGTTTTAGTGTCCCATCCTTACAGTCTCAGGGCCCATTCCTTGAGGTATCAGTGACCCCTCCCTAGGGCTTGAGGGTCCCTCTTTTCCTAGGATTTCGGTGTCCCCCGTACACCCGAGGGACACCTCTGAGCAGCCCGTGCAGTGGAACCCCTTGGCGCAGGCGCGAGGGCCAGCCTTCCCCGCTGGGGCCCGACCGGCTGTCTACTGCGGCCCAGGCGGTGCTGAGCGTGGAGCAGCTTGGGGACGAGGTGGAGGCCCAGGTGCAGCGACTGCTCCGGCTGGCAGACCTTGGGGACGCCCCCGCCATGCAGGCTGCCGTGGCCCGCATCGGGGACCGGGTGAGGCCCCCTTAACCCTTTATTGACGAGCCGTACAGAAAGGCTTAAAACGTTTATTTTTAGGATATTAACAATAAACGAAATCAAATAAAATAAACGGCTGAAATTAAAAAAAAAAAAAAGAATAAGGTAAACTTGCAAGTTATACGGAGAGCAAGTCGTCTGCTTCTTGCTCAGAATGGCGGTGACGTCAGAACGGCGCTGAGCTCTTATTGGCTGATTGAAAAAAATAGTGGATAGACCTCGATGCTCTATGCCTTGAGGTCTACCCACTATTTTTTTCGATCAGCCAATAAGAGCTCGGCATTGTTCTGACGTCACCGCCACTTCTGCACAAGAAGCAGACGACTTTGTCTCCGCATGGCTTTGTTGCCCATGACAAAATGCTGTATGAGGGGGGGGAGGGAGAGGAGGTCCCAGCAAAATGGAAGATTTCGGGGGGGGAAGAAGGAAGGAAGGAAGGAAGGGAAGGGGGAAGGCGGGCGGGCGGGCCCCATGGGTTCCCCCCATGGGGCTCGCCCGCTATCAATGTCTTGAGGCGGTTCGCGAGCCCCCAGCAAGACGAAGACGCGATGCAAACCGTCTGGCTACGCGAACGTCAAGTGATGCCACTAATAATGTCAAGAGTGGTCCAGAAAAAGGTGACGGACTACTTTCAACCGAAATAAAGGCGTCCTCGGTGAGTTTTGTGGACCCGGGAAACATTTGTGGAAACTCTTCAACGTTAGCCCCAAATTTCTATGTAGCGAAATTTCAATGTAACGAACTAAATTCCGAATTTTACCGACTTCGTTACATCGAGGTTTGACTGTATCTGCGCATACGATAGCCTCGAGTAAAACGGTCACCTGTCGTAAAATATTAGTGGCGAGAGAGAAACACTTATCGAAATTTTCTGCCGTTCCGCCGTTCTCAGTTGTCGCATGTTTGCGTGCCAAACTTCTTTTAATGCGAATAGCATTCTTTGGCTACTTCACACACTTTTCGTCTATGTATCTATATGGCTATCTAACCTCTTACGCCGCGGGTCGATAAATAAATAAAAAAGACCGGCGCCGGCTGGGATTCGAACCGTTAACCCTTTGATCAGCAGGCAGACGCGCTAACCACAGAGCTATGAAGGCAGTCATTCAACGCACTCTAAACGGTTGTTTATATCTTTACCATAGGACGCGCTTTACAGCGCTGTCACAGCTACAGATAGATACATAGACGAAAAGTGCGTGAAGTAGCCAAAGAATGCTATTCGCATTAATATACAAGCCGGGCAGGCTTGGGAGTTCGGGCCGGGCACCCTGGCGCATTGCCGGCTCCCGAACTTTTCAAAAACTGCAGGTGCCCATCGCGACGCGAACGCGCGTTCAGTATTTGACGGCACGTCGCGAAAACTTTGATTTGAGCCCACCGTTGGTTGGAGAGATGCTTTGTAATCCCGGATACGTAGAGGTCAACATAGATGGTTGGTGAAGCTTGAGCCGGGAATTTGTTTTTGTTTACGTGCGGCGGGTTTCCTCGACGAGCGGTTTACGACGCCCAAATTCCACCGTTCCATGTGCCGGGCTTTTTTACGGCGATTTTATGCTGTTTTCGGCGGCGAGCTCTTCCCACCGCTGGAAATGACATCTTTGTCGTCGTCGTCGTCGTCGTCGTGGTAGGGCGTAGAGTGTTCGTTGTTGACGTCACCAAGTGCTCGAGTCTGCCGCGTGTGAAGCGGACGTGTTACCACGGAGCAGGCACGTAGCCAGGATTTTGTTTCGGGGGAGGGGGGGCCTGCCCATGACAAAATGCTGTATGAGGGGGAGGGAGGAGAGGAGGTCCCAGCAAAATGGAAGATTTTGAGGGGGGGGGGGACCGGCGGGCCCCATGCCCCCCCCCCCGCCTACGTGCCTGCCACGGAGCTGCACTAAAGGCCTCGACCGTCTGCTTTATTGGCATTTCATATGCACACGCAGGCGCGTGTAGGTGGCACCCTCTGGGTGGCCACAGTGGCTGCAACGTCACAATAGAAAATTTCTTTATCGTCATTAATTAATTCAAAATTTATTCGGAGTTAATTGTTGAAATTCAGCTAGGTGGCACTGGAGTCATTACATGTTGCCAGAGCATCGCATTTGATAGCGTCCGCTGTGACTGTTCTATTTTAGCTAAGATCGGTCATTTTGGAGCCAAAACATTAACGGTGCTAGGGGTTTCAGGGATGCCAACCCTCGTGTCCCAAGCGGACACGCCGCAAATTTCCACCCGAAGTTTGGACGCACCCAGTTTGGGATATGCTACTACCTAAAGTCACCGGTGAGACACAATTGTATAAAAACAACAATGTGCTGGAAAACCTTGTAGACTTAAATTTCATAAAAACATCACACTCCTGTCATTCTATACTAATCTCCAATAAAAATACCTTCAAAAAGAACTTTATCCGTTTGTTTTTACGCAAAAACATGCTTTCTAAACGCTGAAATTGACGAGAAACGCTCCCAGAACTTTCGCTCGTAATGGGTCGGTCCGAAAGTCTGACAACACCGTTCATAATAATTGTCATAATAACCTCAGTTCAAAAAAAAATAAAGAAGATTGAGTCGCTATTTTGACACTATCGGGCCTGTGGAGTTTGGGTACTCTGGGAGTATCCAGTAACTCTAGGTGGCTCAAGCCGCCGCCCTGTGTAAAGGGTTCAGCCATATCCTAGCTACGACATCACAGTCCGTAATGTCGATTAACACGGGACTACTCATTTGTTTTCTTCATCATGTTTTTCGGCGGATTACGGCGATCGTCGACGTCCATGTATTATATTTTTTTTTATTTTTCTACCTCACCTTTTAAATGTTTGTATTTAAGATGCACAGTAGAATTTGTTATTGCCAATATAGTTTTTTTATTCTGGACTTTTTCTGGAGGCTCCCAAGACGTATTGGCAATGTGCAAGGACCTCGTTAAATTGGAACTGCGCCTCGAAATTTCTTTGCTAAATCGAAAGAAAAAAGAAATCTGTGTCTTCACTGGATGGATGGTACCGTATCTTTTGGACTATAGTCCTCACCCAATATATAGTCCGCAAAAACCAATTCCAACTAAAAAAAATTTCTTTAGATAGTTTGGACTTAATGTATAGTATGACCTTGTTTCATTGTTCCGTTGAAACAGAAAACGAAAGCCCAAAACCAATGACCTTATGTATAGTCCGCACGGCATAAAATCTCGGCATTTAAGAAAATACGGGTCGTGTATAATCCGCACAGCTTCCCGACAAGAATCGAACCCACGGCCCCACGATAAACGTGCCGGCGAGAGCGGCGTGAAGTCGCACCATGTGATCGCTCGTCTCCTTGACGTCACGCATCGCACTAGAGCCACATAAGGTGCGGCCCAGGGGCTCTGTCTTGCCCTGGCTAATATCTCTAGTGCACATAAAGTTACTATAATGTACGCTAGAGGTTCAGCTGGCGCTAGTGTATGGTTACAAATGGAAGCAGACGACAACCAGTCTCAAATTGGCTTCTGGTAATGCATTTTTAAGGAAGGGGGGCAGGCGTTTTCTTTCTGCGTTCGATTATTGAAGCAAATATTACAAAGCATTCTTTTGTATTAGATAGCTTGGAACATTTCTCGGTCGTGTAGATAAAGATGTTGGTAAGTTGCAGTTTTTTTTTCTTTCAGATTAATGGCTTCAAGTGTCATGCAAAAATAGCTTCGTACGTGCATTTGTGTACACTGTCCGACACTGTTTGCGCAAACGCGGTATTGGTGCCTTCCTGCGGGGAGGTTTATGTGTCACAACGAAGGGCATCTTGAAAATCAAGAGACGTCAACTACTACTCTCTAGCACTGAATCAGTGCCTTGCTATTCTTGTAGACAATCAAAATAAACTGAAAACGAGTAATAAGTGCAATTTGCAATAAATAACGTTCCTTTTATCCACTCTGCTCATGTATGGGTGCAAAGATAAGTTTGTTCTAGCTTTCATTACATCATATCTGCACACTCAAAAACTTTGAAAATGGGAAAAAAGCCAGAAAACTCTTATCCCCCAATAAAATCGGCAGAATAATAAATTTACAGCCCGCATACTTTTACTGTGTTACGCATTTTAACCGCTCGTCATTTTAGTGCCAAATAAATCTCGCTGATTATCATTATTAGCGTCATCGGGAGGTTGGCACTCCTTAAAGAAGCCTCCTACGTTATTTTCAACTATTATTCTTGCTTAGATTCGTCGATCGTCTTTATACACTTGCTGCAGAACATAGGATCGGGCCTGGAATACCGGGAAGTTAAACATCGCCCACTGTTCAGAAAAATGCTGTAACTGAAGCAACTGCGCTTTCGTAATGTAATATATAGGAGCGCACAGGTGCACTGCAAAAGTAGACTGGTTACTGCCTGCTTCAATTTGAAACCAAAAGTCCCCATAAGACACTAGGGCCGGTTGAACCTCTAGTGTACCGTATTTACTCGCACAATGAACGCACTCGCGTAATGAGCACCCCCCAAGTCGGCTCTCAAAATTTTGACTTTTTTTCCGCACCCCCAATTCGGACTCGAAATTTTGACCCCCTCCCACGCGCGCGAAATGAATGCACTTTTCTATCTTGGTGCAGCAGGTCGTGAATGCATGGGCAGCGTGGGCGAACAAAACACCTTGCAAAAGGCGTTAAAAAAAAAAAATCCAGCGGAAGCCAAAAAAAAAAACATGGAAAGGCTTTCTTTTTTTTTTTTTTTTTTTTGCACAGCGCAGTTTGGACTTTGGGTCGCGCGCCTTGCGGAGGAATACGAAAAAGAAGCGGAGAAGTCCTCGCCTAAGCGAAGCAAAACAGCTTGCGAAAGGCGGCAAAAAAAACAAAAAAAACACGGAACCAGAAAGAAAAAAAAACATACAAAGGAGCTTTCTTTTTTTTTCTTTCTTTTCTACACAGCGCAGGTTAGTTTCAGGGGTTGCGTCGCCGCAAGGAATGAAAGAAATGCCCCCGGCTAAGCAAAGAAAAACAAAACAGCTTGCGAGAGGCGGCAAAAAAAGTCCACAAAACCAAAATAAAAAAAAAGACAAAAAAAAATGTTCTCTTTTTTTTTTTTTTTTTACACAGCGCAGTTTGGTTTTGAGGTCGCGCACAAAGAAATAAGAAAGAAAAGCGGAGCGGAAAGAAAGAAATGCGCAAGAAAGAAAACATGGAGAGGAGCTTTTTTTGCGCATCCTAGTTTGTTCGAGTCGCGCACCGCACTAAAGGATAAGAAGTTACGTCGATGTTTCGGGATAAAAGGGCCGTTCATTATGCGAGGTAAATACGGACGCAAAATCATACCCCGCGTAATGAACGCACCCCCCAACTTTGCATCGATTTTAGGGGGAAAAAAGTGCATTCATTATGCGAGAACAATCCGGTACATTGTAACAGTTCTGTGGCGGGGCATGATGAAAATACCCATCTTCCCGAGGGGAACCATGGGGTGATGCGGAGCATCGTGTTGGTTCCGAGGAAAGGAGTCAGTTGCGTGCTGACGTCGAGAGATGGCGCCACCGACTGCCCTAGCAGTATCCCCTACGCGAGCCTTCGTCGCGGCTCGCGGCAGAGAAACTTGGAACGCGCGCCGCTCGCCGCGTTTTTTTTTCTCACGCTTGAAGGAGAGGGAGACTAGAGAGAGGAGAGTTGCGCGTGCGCGCGCGGTGTGAGGAGAAGCGAGACGCACGCGCAGTGCACGCAGCTGGTAGAGAGAGAGCGGAGAGAGTAACGCGCAGCTGTTGGAGAGAGGGAAGGAGGAGAGTTGCGCGTGCGCTAGTGTGACTGCAGACTACGACGCCGACGCCGCGGGACATGGACCCCAGCAGAGATGCTCCGCATCTGAAAACTAGCTGATCGAGCTTGTATGATATTTGGGGGCGGGGCAGGGCGGGAAGGGGTGGGAAGGGGAGGGGAGGCAGGCAGGGGTGGGCCTCTTTTGCTGCAACAACCGTCCGTCTCGGAGGCTGCGAGCATCCCTGTTCAACATTTGAGACGGTTTTAGCGCAGACATATGAAGAAGAGAGAAGGGACAGAAAGAGCGCTACTCACAACTGTATTCAACTTCTTCATATGTCTGCGCTAAAACCGTTCAAATGTCTAGCTACCAACTAGCCCAGCTATCAACCCTTTATCCCTGTTCAATTTCAGGCGAGGCAGCTGACGACGCTGTGCCACCCGCTGCTGGTGGAAGAGGCCCTGGCGGTTTGGGAGAGTGCCCGGGCGGACCGGGAGCCGGCGGTCGGCCAACGGGCAGTCTGCCCGAGGTCAGTCCCCAGACCGCTCAGACCGGCGCCCCGCCCGTCTCAAGTCAGCGTCCCTGCCCCGCCAGTTCCCGCTGCCCTCCTCCACCTCTCCCGGTGAGTCGACCGAGCGCCCGAGAACGTAATGCAAAACGGTGCTCAAAGGGACGGGACAAAAGGAAGGAACACTGGACAAACACGTGCCAAATCACAACTAAAGCGTGTATAGTGTAAAGGATTTATTTTTTGTGAATTTCGTGACTCTTGTAATATCGCGAAAAATGGGTCCCACGAATATGTTTTCCTTTTGTAACAAATGCATGGCAGATATACCACTCTGATCCACGATATTTCATGTTCGCGAAATATACCAGAAAACCGCACGAATTCAGCCGAATAGAGCCCGCGAAGATAAAGTTGTTTATACTAGTATTAGAGAAAAAGAAAGATCAGGAACTGGGCGGCAGAACAAAAGAATGCAAACATAGAAGGCCCTTTGAGAAAGACAATGTAATATACAAACAAAAAGGAAGAAAAACAAAAATAAAAAAAATGTAGAGTAAGGCACGCGAGTTTTTGCTGGTAGTTTGGTAGTTCATTAGCTAGCCCGACTCACCGCCTTGCCGCATTCACAGAATTCCCTGGAGTCGACCGGGCAGTCGTCACAGGCCGCGGTTGCTCGATTACTGCATTTACTCGCGTAACATACGCTCTGCTCTCGAACAAAGCCGCGTCATAAATTGCGTACCACGTTCCTACACAAAATTGCCGCAAACCGACATGCAGCCGGTCCTGCGTTGGCACTGCCTTTGTCACTGCAGTGTGGGAAAGCGGCGACTTCGGTTTAACGGCGTCCACCGTGACGTAATTTCTCTATGTAGCCTCGCGTTTCTCGAAGAAAGTTGCGCATCTCAAGGTGCGGCTCCCTCGATCAGACACCGGTGCCTGGCGGAGGCGGACTCCATGGCGAGAGGAGGAAGAAGTCGTGGCCCCCGTGCCTCGCATTTGTGCGCTCGGCAGCTCCAGCGTCGCTCTGGCTTCGACTCTTTGGCTGGCTCATGGCCGAGGTGACGAGGGTACTCCGAGCAGCATTTCTGTCTCTCCGTAAGCGGGGTACGCTTAACGCCGGGGGCTCTGTGTACCACGTTTTGGGGGGGGGGGGGGGCGGCGGCGGGCGGCGGGGGCGCGGCAGGGCGGCGGGGGCAGCGGCGAGGCACGGGGCACGCGGCGAGGCGGCGGGGGCAGCGGCGGGAGGCGGCGGGGCAGCGGGGTGGCAGGGTGGCAGGGTGGCAGGGGCGGTGGTGGCGGGGCGGGGGGCGGGCCTAACAGTTGTTTGTGAATGACAGATGAAACTGCTAGCGGCCGAATACGACGGCTCGAAAACTAGTCGACTCCGTATGCAACGCTCGGTCATCTGGCACATAGGCCACGAGGGACAGAAAATAATGTCCATCCGTGTGTCTTGGTCATTCTGTGAATACTGTTATTCTTAACACAGAATGTGTTCAAGGGCGTTCCGTCACACCTTGAAAACCGTTACGATATGTGCAAGCAAACCTACTTGAGAGGAGAATTTGTAAAAAACGAAAGTGGGAAAATGAGAAGAAGGAATGGAATTTTGAACTCGCCCCTAACGGGAATCGAACCCACGACCCCACGATTGGGGGCTCAACGTTCTACCACCGCACTGACGAGCGGGCAGACGCAAAGCTAGCTGGCTTATTTGTTTCTACCACGGTAGATGCGGTAAAACCTCGTTATAACGAAACGGGGATATAACGAATTAATGGATATAAAGAAGTAATTGTAATTCCCCTTGAAACTCCCATAGAAGCCCATGCATTTGAAACCTCGTTTTAACGAAGCAAAAATTTCCTCGCAATGGGTATAACGAACCATTTTTTTCTAGAAGTAAATGGTTATAACGAAGTACTAGTCTACGGCCCCCATTCAACTTTTTGTTATAACGAGGCGGTAATTCAAGACTCCCGCGTTCTAGAAGCCGCGAACTCCCGTGCGCTAAAAGTCGCCTGGCAACATGCACGAGCGCGCCGAGGGCGCCGAGCGCGTCGAGTCTCCCGGCCTCCCCCTTCACGTGGAGCACGCATGGACCCGTCCAAAAGCAAGATGGACGACAGCAAGCGGAAGCGCAAAACCACGACCGGCTTTATTAGGGGCGACCAGGTCACCCGAGGCAGCGCGAGCGCGCCGCATTTGTTTTTGCTTGTTTAGTACTTTCTCTAGTTCGCTGAACCGCCACCGCGTTTTCTGGCGCTGTAGCTTAACACACTAGCAGACGCTTTCGCGTGTGTATCTGTGTGTGTCCGCTCCACGACCGGCGACGTTTTGAGGATAATCGGCTGTATTTTAAGGACTTTTCTCATCGTTATTGCGATTGTACGTTCGGTAAAGAGCTAGAAGCTGATCTAGATCGCATTCTTCTCTAAACAAACTATAACAAACTTCCCCTAAGCTAGACCAAATGCGCTACTATGCACATCACTGCCTCGCGTCAACCTTCGACCCCTCCAACACTTTTCCTGAACCGAGTGGAGATCCCAAGAACAACGCATATCCACCTCCTAGATGTCATCATCGACCAGCATTTCGATTTCCATCGCTATGTCCAAAACGTCGTGTCCGGGGAAAGTTGACTCCTTGGCTTCGTCATTCGGTCCACAAGAAGAGACAGTCCCGATGTGCCCAGATTGCTGTTCACAGCACTGGCGTTAGCCATCCTGGAGTTTTGCTGCTCGGTGTGGGATTCGGCAACCAGGCAACTTGTTGCCTCCCTCGAGTCGGTGCAACGTCGCGCTTCCTACCTTATTATGAGGCGTCAACTTGGCCTCCGAACACCATCCTATCCAGCACTGCACCTCCTCCGTTCACTCGGCAGGGACCCGCTTCAACATCGACGTCAGGTAGCGACCACGCGGCTCCTAGCCACTTTTCTGCTACCGGACTCCACGCTTCCTTTTGCCTCCTCCCTGTGGTGTACTCGCACTAGTGGACTGCAGCCCCTTTTAACCCGTACGCTTCGTCACTAGAACTCCTTCGCACCCCGTGGAGTGCAACTTTAAAATCCACCCTCCCCCCCCGCCAGTCACCAGTTCACTACCAATCAACAGTGTCTCACTTCGAACATTCACCAAGAGCGTCACGGCCCACCTGCGGAGCATTTAACTCGAGTTTTTATTCCGATCACGGAGTAGGCTCCAGCAGGCGGACTGGATGCACCGTCCTCGTACACCCTACTGATGCTTAGCTCACAATACTAACTAATCTGCTCGAGAAAACTATATTATAGTGACTCTTTTTAACTTATTTTATTCACACTATGTGCTAGCATTAGCGTCTGCCTATTAAATGCGACAGAAATAATCTAAAACCAACGTTATTTCCACACGTTTCCATTGCCTTCCATAGCGGCCGCCGCGCTTTTGGTGTTGAGCTAGGGCGGCGCCTAGCAGAACACTCGGTCCCTCCAAGCCGTTCACGTGATATTTCTTGGCCCGCGCGCTCCCATAGGGACACGCGGAGTGAGCAGGTCGCCCCTATAAAGCCGGTCGTGCGCACAACGATCTCGATCGTGCGTGCGTGCTGTGACGGGGGTGCTTGATGAGGATAGCGACGAATGTGTCGACGACAGTGAGGAGCCGAATGTTTGCAAGGTTGAAGTACCGTTGTCCGTTCAAGCGCTGGATGCGGCGGATCTGCTGCGCCGCTTTTAGCGCTCACGATGACGGCGAGGATGGACTCGAGATAGCAGCTGCCGCACAAAAGCGCAATTATTCGCCCGAAGAAGACGCAGCAAACATCAATCATGGACTTCTTTGCTGCAGAAGTGAACCGTAACAGCGCGTAGCATTCAGCGATGTGATGCACGGGTAAAGTTGTATATGATCGCTGTTTTTCTTCTTTCGTTTGTGTTTTTCTTCATGCCACGGTAGTTTGCTCACGTGGCAGGCTTCTATGTCGGATTCGGTGGTGATTACATCCTTCCTAGCTTACTGATTTGCGGTAGGAGTGGAACAATGGCTTTAACGAACTAATCGTTATAATGAAGTAATTACAGCTCTCCCTTCAACTTCATTATAACGAGGTTTTACTGTAACTACGTATTAACCGTTGTAACATGAACGCCGCATGCCGGCGTTCGCGTTCGTTGGAACATGAACGCCGTATGCCGGCGTTCGCGTTCGGACAGTTTATGGGAAGAAACAAGAAATCCGAGACGAGCCCACCATTGCATAAAAAAAGACAGCTACGACCCTCGAAAAATGAAAGAACCGCAACATCTGCCACAGACCCCGAAAAAGGCCTTTGAAACATGTTCTGCGTATGCCGACTTTATCTGTGGGATCGAGAAAAAATCGAGCATTTCTAACTACTAAGTCATTGACTTACTTAAAAATCTAGCATTTAAAGTAAGTCATTGACTTACTCCAAGACGTGTGAATCCTGGGTTCCTAGATTACCTACCGGAGGCTAACGTGGGACTCCAGGTTGAAGGGCGGTGCTGTGTCGGCATTGGGCCGGTTCTCAGTCGGCCAGGACAGGAGTGCCAGTGGAACGGCAATACTGGTGTCCACTCTGTGCCCCGCTCTGGCCTCAGGCGGGGTAGACTGTTGCCTTGAGGAAAATCTTTTGGGCAAGGAGGGAAGGCGACAATTTTGCAGCCTTTAAGAGCCCTCTAAAGGGTTGTGGTAATGCACGTTCTATGAATCCATGGCCCCATGATTGTGAGCTTCACAGTCCACCACTGCACCAGTGTATGGGCAGACACGAAACTAGCAGGCTTTGTCTCTACAGTGGTGCTCTCTGCTAACAGTCCGAGCGCAAATGCCGATCGCCCGATGCTGGCGTTTGGCGTCCGCAATTGATGTTCACATTCGAGCATGGGAAGAAAAAAATCCAGGACGTGCACATCGTTGCATAAAAAATCGGAGCATTTGGAATAAAATACCACGCTATAACCGAAAAAAAAAAAAAAAAAAAAACTGCATCGTCTATTTTTAATTTTAAAGAATGCTGCGGAAACAGATTTTGCGTTACGGACTTTATCTGTAGGATCAAGATAAACCTTTTTTTTCTGCCGTCCTCTACTCATGCTGGAAGCTTTGTGAGCCGCTTAAAGGAACACTGAAATAAAAATTTTAATATACTTCTCGCATTCAGAAATTATTTAAACACAATCAACCATATCTGCTGACGAGAATCGCACGTTCGTGTTTTGAACGGACGGCTATATTTTTCATTCCAAATGGCCGATAGGAGTGAGCAAAAGAGCAGCCGCCAGAAAGCGCGACGAGTCTCAAGAGATTTGGCACTTCCGACGCGCTGAAGACGTCGAGTTCTACTTCACGGGCGAAGCTATGGGGAGGCCGGCAGGGTCGCGAACTTGGCCGTTGGGTGGCAACAGTGCGTTACAACCTGGCCGTTTGAGACGGCCAGTTGCTGTGCCGGCGGAGGCGAAAAAGTGACTCGCCTCCGCTTTAGACTCCCCGCTCCCTGCAAGAATCGAATAGGTGCTGGAGCGAAGGAAAACCCGATCTAGCCAAGTTTGTACCGAGCCGTGCTTCCGCGGAACGGTGCCGCTTTCGTGCGAAGGGAGACATAACGACATTCAGGGAACATTCACCGGGTGCAATCTCGCTAATCCGTTCATTCGTCAGAAATAAGGTTTTGGGTTTCTTTTCAAACGAATGATTGGTGTCTCAGCAGTGTTGCCGGAACACGGTGCACGTTTGGACAATGAAATGGGCGTTAGCATTTTGTTGCAGTGCCCCTCTAACGTGGCAGCGCCACCCTGCCTGCAGGGGCTCCGCCTCGGCCAGCGACGACTCGTCCGGCGAGGACTCGTCCAAGGACGGCGCAATGGAGACTGCGGACCGCCGGGACGCCGGCTCGGTAAACGGGGAGCGTCCGCAGCATGGACCTCCGCCCCACGCAGCTCCACAAGTCGGACTCCATGTACTCCACGGACGAGTCGCGTTTCTCCAGCCTCTCGGAGGAGTTCGAGCCTCTCGTGGAGTTGGAGGTCTCGGGGAGTTAGCCGCTCTGTTGGCTTCTCTGTTGTCTTCCGTCCGACGCCTGCTGTTAGTTTATCTCGTGGGTTCCAAGGTTGGGTTCCCCAGAGTACCGCAGGGGGTTCGCCGTGCTCCCAAATATCCCCGATCGTCCCCGCTTCCGAGCAAAGTGTTTTGCCAGTTTGAGCACCATTTTCAGCAGATCCGATCCTGCAATTGATGTGTAATTATAAGCCGAGCGCCCCCTAGCTTGTGCCGCATTGTTCACGAGGTTTGTAGACGTCTGCGCTGCTTTTGCTTCAGTATCGAGACTGGAAGCTTTTTTTAGGTTGTCGGTCGACGGAGAGGCATTCCTCGAAATGAAAAAAAAAGGTTGGGAATCCCCGATTTACCTAATGCCTCGGTTTATCTACAAGGAGGGAATTTGGCTGCTTTTAAAACGGGCGTCATTAATGTCGTCGAAAGCCCGTTTTGAGCTTCTCAAAATGTCCTCTTTGGGGTTCTTTATAGATTGACCGCAATTAAAACGTGGTTCGCAAAAGAACGGGCTGGGTGATAGCTTCTTTCTTACTTGTACGTCGCTATCATTTGGAGACGGCATTACACACAAAGGTTGATGGCGAGTATACAGAGGTGTAACCCAAAACAATTTATGTTGTTTTTTTTTGTTAGGAATATTAATTACGCTTAGCCAAATGCTTTTTCTACACCCATATGTGGCACTGGCAGTCCAATCCAGATGCCAAAGTTTCAGAACTAAGTTATCTTATTCAAAAGTTAAGAGTGATTTTTGGAAATTGTGGACGGAAAAATGGCAGCCGATGGAATTCTCAAATACACGGAGCTGAATGGCCAGTTACCGAGAGTGGGCTCCATTTTCCCGTTTAAATTTCCACAAAATCCCTCATCACTTTCGAATAAGACCAACGGTTGGTCCCAAACCCCTGGCATCAGGTTTGAACCGCCATGGCTACGTTTGGGCAGAGAAGAAGTATTCGGCGACGCATAGTTTAATTTTCCGGTCAAAAATACCCCATACTTTTCTTTTGGGAGGGGGAGGGGAGAGGACACACCGCACATAAATCGACATGGTTGCCTCATCTTGCCATTTGGTCGGTCGGCTGCAGGACCTGACGCACCTGAACATTCGTGCGAGCATCATGTGCATGGTGAGCCGGGTGCAGCACCTGGCCAACGCCGGCAAGGAGGACCCGGCCCCCGTGCTGACGCCGTGCAGCACCCCGGGGGGACCTGTCCCCATGGGCGGCCGAGCTCATGCCCAGTGTGCGCAAGCTGCGCCAGTCTATGGCCTGCCTGCACAAGGTGGCTCGCTCACCTACGCCCTGCTCTCCCTCAAGGTGGGCAGCACCTTCGGAGGCCCTTCCAACGCTCTCGTACTGATCGATTGCTACGAAAGGAGTGTCCACGAACGAGCGTCAGAAACGAATGTCATGAACGACCGACACGCTGCGAGCATTACACGGCGTTAAATTTATATATACCGTAATATCCCGACTCATCGCCCACCCCCCAGCCGCCTGAGATTCATAAAAAGAGGTGGGGTGGGCCATGTCTCAATAACTAAATACAAAAAGTTAAAAAAAAAGAAAAAAAAATGCCAGTGTTTTTGTACATATCTAGCACAGCTGCACAAGAGATACATTAAACTCAAAACTCAAATTAGTTTCATTGTTTTATTCAAGAAATGCTCACGAAAGAACGTTTGACTATAGAAAAGTCCTTCGCTTCCATACGCGTGATGAACACCGCTGATCGGCATACAGTGCGAACGTTTGTTCCGTGAAAGCATGTTTCTAACTACGCTATATTCTCTTCGTTAGAAAAAAAAAGAAGAAAAAAAAAAGTAAACAAGAAAATAGAAAAATCAACCAGACGGAACGAGCGAGCGAACGAGCCGGGTGAAAGGAAGCGACAAAGAGTTATTGCTCGGGGAAGCGGGAAAGCCGGCGATTCATTGGCAAATACCTTGATGTCGGGCCAAGTTGGGCACCTTTTCAATCACAAGGAGCAGGCAGGCTCTTGTGCAGCTTTCTTGTTTCGTGCATACATGCGTGCGACCGTGCACGACGTGCTATTAATGCGGGTTGAGGCGGTGTTGCTGCGTGGCGTGGAGTGCACCATGAGCACGGTGCTCAAAATGGAATGCTTTACAAACGTCTGTGTACAGCGTTCCAGCAAATCTTTATTTACCTGTTAGCTTTGTCTCAAACATTGCACAATCTCACCAACCGCGGTCGCGATGTTTCGGGAGAAGAAGTGAGTTCGCGGTGATTTCGAAGGAGACGGACTTTGACCTACACTCCGTGGTTCCATTCCAGGATATGGGGCGTTCGCTGACCTCGCGTTCCCTGAGTGGGTTAGTGCTTCCTGTTATCTTCCCAATTTTGTTGTTGTCCGAACGAGTTTTTTTATAAGCAAAACCAAGTTTCATTTTGTTATCTCCATTGTTTTCCGTTCGCACGCATGTACACCGACTTTGGGGTCACGGAAATCAGGAAAGAAATGCGTGAACAAAGTAAAATGTCTTTCCCTCCTTCGTTTTACTTTGTCTATGACGTTCTCCAACCGTAAGTTCCGCGGCCCGCATCATTCGGGTAGGATGAATGTTTGCAGATTGTGGAGTCTGCATTTGGGTATTAATGCGAAAGCATTAAATGTCTCATGGAGCGAGCCGACGTCATCAGCTTTGAAACCATGCAAAACGGCACCTTAATGAAACCACACGCAAAGCTAGCCAACGGCACCTTTTACACTTCGGTCCCATTGGCTGGCGCGCGTCGACGAGGCTTCCATTGGCCGCTGCGCGTCAGTTTGTGTGGTGTCATCTTGACTGTGTTATCACACTGTTGTGTTATCACTGGTCACCGCGTTCGCTCGCCTCTTATTGGTTGTACGGCGTGGCAATATATACGGCGCATGGAATAAACCAAGGGGTTCGTTCTGCTGGGAACTACGTTGCTGTCTGTTCCTTCCTCGCGCCGCAAGGCACACGACAGTTTGAACGATCGCTCACCCGATGGCGCTGCGTGTCCGCGAGGCAGCGGCTCCACTGTTCCACGCCCAAGGTCAGTGCGTTGTACGCCGCAGATTAAAGAAGGGAGCGAAGAGCAGCGTGCATGCTTTCGCATTCACATCTCATAAGAAGTGCTTAGCTTTACCTTGAGCATTTTTGATGGAGTGGGCGATCACTCGGTGTTATATTGGAAATCGATATTCTCCCAAAAAGTGGGGTAGGCGATGACTTGAGATGTTACGGTATATGTAGATACCAATAAATCTTGAGTGAGCGCTCACTCGAAATGTAGATATAATCATATAAACATCGGGGACAGGCACATCCTTTGTGTATTTTCCAAATGTTAAAATTGAAGGGTGGAGGGTGTGTGGGTTTGTGCAGGAAACAGTCTGTGCTCCCGGTCTTTGTCGGCACGACCAAGCCTGCGTAATATTTTTACCTCGAGGCGGCGGGAGGTCGTCTGGGTTAGCGTGCTTGACGAACGTGGCTCTTGAGCACGCCACAAATGCCGACAGCCGTGTTTGTTATCGTTTGAAACAGAAACGGTAAAGGCAATCTCGGGATATTCTTGAAAACAATAACGACTCTATCTCGATCATTTGCTTCTCAAACATAAAGTTACTGTCCATAAACGTACTATCATTAGTGGCACGGAGAAACAGTTTTACAACAAATGTTTTATGTGTCAAATCGTCTCTTCAACCAACGAGAGCTGAGAGAAGGTGCTTAACTAGCTATGTCCCTTTTGTAATAGGTGGGTCCTAGAGCATGGCTACCCACCTAAATTGCGTCTAACGAATTATTGCTAATGGGGTCCTCGCAGGAGCCTCCCCACACGGCGTCATCGAGCTACGCCGTGCGGCACCGACGGGACGTCTGCTTCTCCCATGCCGTGAGTGACTTCCTTATGGGCAGTTGGATTACCGGTGATTAGTTGCTTCTAACGCTGAACGCGTTACACAGCTGGCTTCTAGCCACTTTCGGCGACGCACTCGCGTAGCAAAGGGCATCGTGCGAGCGGCGCGTCGGCAGTTAGCCGAACTCGCGTCGTCGCCGACCGAAGGCCGATGCAGTGCTCGCACTCGACACGAGTGGAGGCAGAGTTTATGCGGAACGCCGACGCAGCCCTCCTTTCCAATACGCACTCCCGGGCTATGCGATCGAATGACAGCGGTACTCGCATAATTAGCGTTACAGCCACTAGATGGCGTGACTTTCGAGAGGGTTCTACGGCGTACCGAGTTCCGCCTTGCGTCGTCATCTCAAGCGACGCGCCGTCCGTTCTGCACTGCCGCCGCCGCTGGAGGGACGTCCTCCCCACCCCAGCTGACGTCGCTGGTGGCTGCCCTGATGGCCAAGGTGTGGTGCCAGCAGCGGGACCCGGCCTTCCTGCACGCCCTGGGCAGTGCCGGGGTGCTGGCCCAGTTCTCCGGGCTGCTGAGCTGCCACGGGGACGAGCTGGCCATGCTGGAGGACTGGATCGTGGCCCTGGAGGACCTCGGGGCGTCACCTTCTGCCTCGAGCCGGCCACCAACGTGTGCAGCCCCAAGCCCCGGGTGGAGGGCAACAGGTGGGCACCCCTCGCGGCGTCTCGGGGACTTGGGCCGAGGAGGCCGTAGCTCCGCCCCCGGAACCACGGTGCCGAAAATACTTCTCCGACCGGTGCATTTGCCACATCCTCAAACGTGGTTCTATCAGTTTCCACCTTATTACGTGGTTGAAGCGTCACTTTCGTTGCTGGCCGGGACCTTGGCAGTGTTGCGGTGGCAGTGACGGATTTGGCAGACACCCGTCCTAACGCGGGTCGCTCTCTGTCTGAAGGTCCGCGGAAGCTTTGGTGGTCGGGAATCTGGACGCCGTGACGACGGGGACTACTCGCGTTCTCTAGCACTTTTTTCCTGGAACCTTACGCCCTACGTTTCGCTTTGAACGCGAGCGTGGCGAAAAGCACAAAGGCGACCTTCGAGCTCCTGCCATCCCCGCTGAGAGCGCAGGCTCACGCGGCAGGTGCTGTGTACGAGGAAATGCGCCTGCACTTTCGGTCGAGGCTTTGCTCACGCATAAAGCGAAACGAGACTGTTCGGTGGAATTTGTTTTCTCCGACGAATATGAGGGCAACGTCCGAAAGCCGAGTCGAATCGGGATCACAGTTTCGAGCTCGTGCGGTGCTCTTTGCATGCAACGTCGAGCTTGTCTCGCGACGAGCGATAAAGGCAGGTTGGGGACTCGCAACATCATAGCTAGGAAGCGTGGAGGGTATTGAAGCAGTGCCACCTCTATTTCCGCTCATCACCAGCTCGTTTCGGCTCGTATCACTCTTTCCGAGTCGGAAGGTGTTAAAAGAAGTGCATAAAATTAGAACAAAAAACCAACATTCATTTTTTATTGGCTCGAAAAACTTATTGACAACGCTGTAAACAACCGTTTCTCATATAGTGTAGATAGATTTGATTGCTTCAATACTGCACAACCTTTGCTTTAGTGAAGTGCAGTTCCGGGTCACCTCATAGGTGGCACCAGCATGCGTTCTCTCATCAGAGGATTGCAAGAGCTCATTCCCGAGCAAACGCAAGTGTGTGGACGGGCCTTAAAGGGGCACTAAAGCGGATTTTAAGGTCTTGTGTTTGCTGGCTCAAGTTTGATCTGTCCATCCTAGTTATAACAGACAAACGAAAATACATTCGCGCATGGACTTTTTTCGCCTTTAGGAAATCGCGACCAAATACCACGACACGCCTTTCTCAGAGATATCTCGGCGTGTCGCAGTGTTTGGTCATGGGAAACTCCGCTTCATTTTTGATATTTAGAAAACTATGCAGTCTTCTTCAGTATCATATAGGAAGACCACATGGAAAATATTACGATCTAATTCCGTCTATATATTTAATAAACTGGCCAGCAAACTTTTAAATGAGCCAAGTCGCCGAAATCTGCCAACTCTAGCGTGCGACATGAGGGGCAATCATCAGTGCAGTCAGTGCCACGGAGTTGGAACAGACAACATTGAGCCACCACGTCAGAGGCAAGTTTACGTCATTCTCACATTTTGTTTGTTTTTACTTCTCACAGCAAATTGAACGATGATGTCATGAGTTTCTCCTCCCGGTGTTGGCTCAACGGCGTCCACGTGATTACTGTTGCACGAATGCGCTGGTTTGCGCTGCCCTGCGTGCTTCTCGGAGCTGAGAGCTGGGAGCAGTCTGTTTCGTCTCGCCGCTGCTCTAGCTTGAGAAGGACGTTTTGTTTACGACACGACGCGGGCCGCATCTTTGATGCCTAGCTGCAATGAATGTTGAAAGATCCATAGGCTCACGATGTTGTGTTGCTGCCGGCTTGAATTGCCAGTTGACCATTTAGAGGTGTCTTCCACAAGTTTCCTATGATGTTGTAGCAAACTACATTGGTGAAAATTGTGGAGCAGACGACACTTGCGCTTTGCTCTACGTTCGCCCGCCGTCGCATGAGGAGGATCACGTGACCTTTGAGACTATGACGACCCCCGTAGGGGGGCACAGACGCGTTGTGGTGGGCCCACGCTGAGGTGAGGGGAGACGATGCGAAAGCAATATATACTGTTTAATAAGAATAGGAGTCGGTGCTGGTGCCGCCCACAGCTCACCGACCTTCGTGGCGTTCTGAAGGGGTGGTGTCCCGTGCTGTCCGTCACTGTGCTGGTGCATGGGCGAATTGGCTCCAGGGCTCACAGGTTCAAGGGCTTGGAGCGCTGACGCCAGCGGGGCTGGCCGTTGTGTTTCTCTGGTCGGGCTCATAGGGTTCTGTGGTTTGAGCGCTGACGCTAGTGAATGGCATTGCGGTTTAGGCGATCCGGGCTTCTCAGGGCTCTGGGGCCCGGGCGCAGACGCCAGCGGGAGGCCTTTCCATTGTGTTTCTCTGGTGCGCTCTTTCGGACGCTCTCTCCAGCGCGTTCCCTGGCACTTTTCTCGGCGCGTCTTCCCACTCGGACTCGCTTCCCCCGACCTGTCCCAACTTTGTCCCCATATCCGGTTTCTCCGCTTCCCCTCTCGTCTTTCGTCTCTTCCCCTTCCCCTCTCTCCTGGGCCGTCACCTCGGCTTACACCTATCCGAAGTGGCCTGCCCACGTCACGTGTCCTGTA